>CAUYRH010046705.1:0-28114 GCA_963574655.1 Perodicticus potto
GTGCCTGTAGTCCCAGCTACTTGGGAGGCAGAGGCAGGAGACTCGCTTGAGCCCAGGAATTGGAGGTTGCTGTGAGCTGTGATGCCACAGCACTCTATCCAGGGCGACAGCTTGAGGCTCTGTCTCAAAAAAAAAAAAAAAAAAAAAAATTCTACGTCCATCATCATCATCCACTTGATGTTCAAGTTCAGATATATCAGCAAACCCAAATGTATACGAGTCCGGAAAGTGTCCAGCCATGGTTAAGACCATAGTATTTTTCATATTGCATGACTGGATACTTTCTGGACAGCCTTTGTGTCCTTATTAATCCTCACTTTGTTGAAATCATCGTAGACCCGTAGGATGCTGTATCTAGCCTTCTTCACTCACAACATAATTAACTTGGTCAGTTTCCCCAATGGAAAGGAAGACCCAATGCTGCCGTCAGTGTCTGAGATGTGTGGTCTTAGGAATGTCACCCAGTATCATAACTGGGGTCATAATGGTAATGAATGGTAATGTTCTGGCACGATCCCAGAACAATTCTCAGTGTCCTGGAGGACATGGCATTTCACACTCAGGGGAGAGGAGGCCGTGAAGCTGGAGCCTCCAGGAACCCAGGTTCTTGCTGCTGCTCTACGTACTAGCTATGTCAAGTTGGGTGGGGTTCTTTTCTTATTTCCGATTAATATAAGGGGACGTACAGTTAGGTTACATTGTTTGCATTTGTTAGGTAAACTCTAAGTTGTAGTTGAGCCCTTCATCTAGGAAGGGGGCCATATGCCCCTTCCTTGTACGTGTTAGGCAAGAGCACATCAATCCCTCTCCCTCCTCTGTTCTTAAATGTAATTGTGTTTTTTTCTCATGTGGGTGTTCATCTACTACTTTCATATTAATATTGAGTATATTAGATACTTTTCGATTCTTATGACGCTTTACTTAGGAGGATATTCTCCAAATCCTTCCAGGTAAATAAAACAGACGTAAAGCCTCCATCTTTTTTAAGGCTGAGTAGTACTCCACGGCATACACATACCATAGTTTATTAATCCATTCTTGGGTTAATGGGCACTTGGGTTGTTTCCACATCTTGACCATTGAGAATTGAGCTGTAATAAACATTCTAGTGCAAATGTTCTTATGGTAAAATGATTTTTTGTTTTCCTTCTGGGTAATGGGATTACCTAGTAATGGGATTACAGGATCACATGGAAGGTTTACTTTTAGCTCTTTGAGGATTCTCAAAACTTCTTTCCAAAAGGGCTGTATCCCTTTACAATCCCACCAACAGAATGTTCCCTTCTCTCTGCACCCATGCCAGCATCTACAGCTTTGGGACTTTGTGATGTGAGCTCTTCTCACTGGGGCAGGTGATATCTCAAGGTGGTTTTGTCCTTATCTTTTTCTCCTTTAGGGTGAGGTTCTTAACTCTCTGTACTTCTGTTTCTTAACCATGCAAATGGAGATAGTAACACCTATGTCTTTCATTAAGTTCTGGGGCCCATGAAATAAAGTCACAGCTGAGAGCACTTTGGAAGCTGAGAACTGCTAGAAGCTTGATGATTATTTGGGTGGTTGGGGATGGGGAGTGGCATTTAAAAATCCTTTGTTGGCCAGTCTCTGCAGCTCATATCTATAATTCCAGTACTTTGGGAGGCAGGAGGATTGCTTGAAGCCAGGATTCAAGACTAGCCTGGGGGACATAGAAAGACCCATCTACAAAAAAGTTAAAATAAACAAATATTAGCAGAGCGTAGTGGTGCATGCCTGCAGGAGGCTGAGGTGGGGGCATTGCATCAGCCCAGAGGTTCAATGCTGCCATGAGCTATGAGTGTGCCACTACACTCCAGCCTGCGAATTCAGCTGCAATAAACAACTTTTTTAAAAAATTAATGAAAATCCTTTGTTAGACTAAGAAGTGTTATAAGCAAATAAAACAATATATCATCTATTTGCAGCCTGTGGGAGTTGAAAGTTACATGGGAGTTTCCAGAACTGTCATAAAAAGGGAGTTGGGCATACAAGAAGTGTCCGTCCAGAAAATGGGTGGATGTGCAGAGACAGATAAATCATGAGAAGGAACTATTAGCACCATCTGTTGCAAGTGGTAGAAAGAAGATATCGTTTACAAACTGTAACTATTTTAGGTACAAAAGGGCCTTGTCCTTGGCCTGGATAACAGGGGAGTAGCCTAGCAGAAGATTGAGTATCACTGAGGAAAGGTCATTTTTCTTTTATCCATCCTACACTTCTGCACGGTTATTGATTGTGCCTTGGCAGGTGAATGATTTATTTAATATTACTTCTTTATTCTGCTCCAGACTGAGATCTTTAATCACTGTTGGACATGGTGCTGGTCAGCCTGGTCTGGCATGAAAGGGCTCAGCAGAGTCCATTGTGTCAAAGTATTTATGGAAATTACGCTCATCTTAAATATAGCCATAAGGTAACGTGTGGCTGGGCCGTCTCTTCTCTGAGAATTAAATGATTTGGGCAGTAGTCTGTCTGCCTCATGTCTGGGAGATGCTCCATGTGTGATCAAACAAAACATGAGCAGGTTAACAAAGACCTTACAAATGACAAGCTTTCCAATTTGAACAGTGCCAACGGGAGAAATTTGAAATTTTTCCATCATCATCCCTTCATGATATCACCTTCATGTGCATAGGCACAGTTTAGAGTTTCTTTTAGCTCTGGATTTTTTTTTAAAAAGCTAATTCATGGATACAAAAGGGAAAACAGGAATCAATTTCACAAAACTATTGGCCTTACCAGAACATAAAAATTGTTTCCTTTTGAGGCAATTCTGAGTATTTACCAGCACGTCCGTTCCTAACACTAACTCAAAAGGAATAAATTGGTTCCACTTTGCTTACAGCCCTCGTAAATGAAAGGAACGGGGGAAATTGATAGGAGAACACTCTAAACCGCTGGGAAGAGTAATTTAACAAAGGTTGTAGCATCCTTGTTACAGGTGGAGGAGGCTGAGAAGGATCTGGTGGAGTAGTCAGACCAAAGTACCGGGGGTGTTTGTGGTTGGGCGCACTCACGATGAACCAGAGTCTGTGGTGAGTGAGCTCCTCCCTGAAGTGTGTGCACCCCTCCCAGGTGAAGCCAGTGGTCCTATACAGATGGCATCAGGATATTGGCTCATCTGGTTCATTAGCTGGTACTCTGGGGTCTTAGGATAACGAACTCCTCTCTCTTGGGTGAGCTTCGTGTTTGCTAGAGAGCATTTAACTTATCCCACTTCACCACAGCTTTGGGCTGGCTTTCAAACTCCCAACATTGAATTACTGCTCTGCCCTGGTAATGACGAAGCTCCAGACAGTGCTTGGGAGCATTTTGAAAGTGAAAGGAAATTGCTGTGAACATGGCCAGAAGGATGGGATGGGAGAGATTAAAGGAGACCTCCTCTCCCATTGAACGCCTCAACTCACATGATGACAAGGTCAACAGCAGCCACCTCTCTCTAAGGTAGTTGACTCAGGATGACATGTTGAACAGGGCGTGATTCACTTAGCCAAACAGCAGGGAGAGTTTACTGCT
This sequence comes from Perodicticus potto, assembly GCA_963574655.1. NCBI lineage: Eukaryota > Metazoa > Chordata > Mammalia > Primates > Lorisidae > Perodicticus > Perodicticus potto. The sequence continues at coordinate 3,532 of CAUYRH010046705.1, forward strand.
TCTGTTTAAACACTGCCTGGCCCAAACACTTCCCATGTGGTCACTGGGAAAAGCAGCCCTGCATATAACAAGCAGGTAAATCAGAATTACAAGAGCTTTGCTTGTTAGCACGACAAGTAGTCTGTCTGCCTCATGTCTGGGAGATGCTCCATGTGTGATCAAACAAAACATGAGCAGGTTAACGAAGACCTTACAAATGACAAGCTTTCCAATTTGAACAGTGCCAACACTTATCTTTGGTGGTAGGGGTGGAGCTGTGGCTTCATCAGACAAGAGAAACCAATCCCTACATCCCCCTTCCTGGAAAGCCCGTGTTTAACTGAAGAAAGAAGACCTGCCAAATGTATCCCAGATGCATCAGGGGCTGAGAGTGTGTGTTTCCTATACCCTGGTGAGAAATAACAAACCCTTGCTGATTCGATTAAAACTCAAAATAAGGGTTTTCTAATTCCTTCGGCTCTTTTCTGACCTCTTAGGTGGCATCTGTTACAGCCACCACCTCATCCAAATATTGTTTCTAACGAGACATCTTAGGAGGGTGGCAATGTCACGTGCTCCATTTTTCCCTCTTTTAAGTAACTACAGACCGATTTGATAGCAGTAAACAGATTTTTTTAGAAAGCCTACAGTGCTGACTGTATTTGAACTTAAAAGACGTCATGGAATTCTTTTGGTCAGCAAGAAATATCCTCTAAAAGCCTTGAAATGTTTTTAAAAACGCATGGGCTGCCCAGAGCATGGTGACCGGGTGTGGCAAGAGGCCATTGGGGCTCCCAGAGCCAGCGTGTGGAGTTCCGTGTCACCAGATTCCCTGTTGGGTAGCTTTCGGTTCCTCTCCCTCCCCAAGGGCTCAGAAAACATGACGGTGATTAAACAGCCTCCTCCCTGCCTACACAGGCGAGCTGTTAGCAGCGTGTCCACGCCTGTCCTCAGCCAGGAGAGCAGCACAAGTCGCTCGGTGTTGTGGACACGCACCTGCTTGTACCTGTTCTCCTGCAAGAGGACAGCTGTGCGCTCGGGGGACTCCCTGGAGACCACCTGGCCTTCTCTTCCTTCATCTGGGTTTGCAGAGGGGCAGAAGGGCTCTGGCTTCCTCTCTCCAATCCCCTCTGCGCCCCCTCTTGTCCTCTCTCCCTTCCTTCTCGGTTCAGATATATTTTCCAGGATCATCGCAGTGGCTTCCCCAACTCTGTGCAGAGCCCACAGCAGCCACTACTCAGAGTTCAGCTTAGTGAAACCAGGCTGGTTAATGAACAGACACAGCTTCCTCGTCACCCCCGTTTCATAAACCCGAGGAAGTGGCTCGTGCCCCTCCAGTTGCCGATCCCCAGATTTCGAATGTCTGGCAGCAGAATGAGTGTTGGGTGCTGGTCTACAGCGTCACCCTCAACTCAACAGAAAACTGATCTGGGGGGTGGTCCTCAGGGATCATTATTAGCACCTTGGCGTTTTCTGGTGGTTTCAATTCTCGGTGACTGGTGGTTTGCTTGTTTTAATGATCCTGTTTGCCGTAGGTGAAAATCTCACGTGGAATATTTCCTTTACTTTTAACCCGTTCACCCAGGCCCTGTCAAAGTTCCTTCACTGGGGAGTGTTTTCCCTGTAAGCAGTTGTTGAAGGACTGACTCACCCATGCGGTCGCCCGCGGTTGGATGTGGGCTGGCCGAGGTTATTCAGTGACTAATTTCAAGGGGAGGAGGAACTGCCTTATCACAGGGAGGGTGACCTTTTAATCCATGCCCGTGGCAGCTTTGCTCGGAAAACTGGGTAAAACAAAACAGAACCGTCTTTACTGGTCGCGAGCACTCAAGCTGGGAAACATCTTGGGACCTCTTGTGCCTTCTCTGATGATTTCGGTCTCTGAAGAGGAAGCTGTTTAAAGGACCCAAGTGTGGAGCCGAGGATTTAGATGAAGCCAGCAAAAGAAAAGAACTGTGTAGTCGGGAGCTGAGCCAATGTGTGTTAGTTACACAGGTGATTTCCTTAGGAAAAAGTAAGTGGCTTTAATTCTTGGCGGGTGAAAATGACAGAAGAATCCTTTTCGATTTTCTTTGCTTAATTCATTGTATGATCTGCCGTGAGTGATATGTTTACATATCTAGACGTGGGAGGGTGGGGTTTAAAACACAATAAACTGAGGATAATATTATTCCCTTTCCACGAAGAATATATATGTATTTTGAGTGCTTCACAGAGAGACATGATGACATGAGACGATTTCCCAAAATGATTTCAAATTAACGTTTTTCATGCTAGATTTTTTTTTTCCCCTAGAAATAATTTTAAGACGTTCCTTCTTATCTTACTGAAACGTCTGAATGGGTGATATTGGATTTTGATTTGTGGTGCTTTGGAGAGATAAAACATATTCTTAACTCAAACTTCGGATAATTAATTTGGAATCGCCCCAGATATTTTCTGGTCTTTTCAGAAGAATGAGGCAAACAGCAGATTGAGCTTCTGTGCTGTGGGCAGAGACACTTGGCTGGGGCCATGGTAATGAAGCTCTGGAAGAAACTACCTTGTTTCTAAGAGCTAGAAGGACTCAAACAACCACGACAAAATAATAGAAAGAGGGAAAGACAGTGCCCAACAGAACAGATAAATGAGGGAGAACAGCCTGGTTCATAGCATTGCCATTATATCTAGGGCAAATAAATGAACATTTTATATGTCCAGACTGTTTGCAGACAAATAAGTATCTGTGTTGTATGTATTTGGATAAGGTGTTGGGAGAACCTTTGTTTTTATGTGTAGGTGATCTCCCTCGCTATACAATGAAATTCTTTAAAGCTCACATAAAGACATTAGTATTGCAGTCTCCTTGGCGGGGTTGGGGGGAAGTGTCAATAATATAACGTATCTAGATACTTTGGCTAAGGGAAATCAGATGAGAAGATTATGCATCAGAGAGATTGATTGCTGGTAGAATAAAAGGATTCAGACACACCAAGGTGAACGGCAATTCTATGTGTGGGTGTGTGGAGTGCGTTTTGTCGATTTATTTCACTTTGCAAGTTTAATATAATTTTCTCCTAGAAGGTCTTACTCTGAGTAAAAAATAAATAAATAAATAAAACCAGTATGAATTTCATGCCATGTCTTTAGTCATTAGCCAAATAATAGTTTAAAAACAAAACAAAATGAGGGGCAGCACCTGTGGCTCAAAGGAGTAGGGCGCCAGCCCCATATGCCGGAGGTGGCAGGTTCAAATCTAGCCCCGGCCAAAAACAGAAAATAAATAAATAAATAAATAAGAACAAAACAAAATGAAATCGTGTAGATGCCTGATTTCTCCATGGAAAGGCTGGGGTTGTGGGGTCATTTTAAATTATGAATTACAGAGTCTTAATCATCACCTTGCCTCCATCAGATAAGCATCTTTTGGAGTCTCTGGAGTCTACTGTTTTTTTGTTTGTTTGTTTGTTTGTTTGTTTAGAGGCAGAGCCTCAAGCTGTCACCCTGGATAGAGTGCCGTGGCATCACAGCTCACAGCAACCTCCAATTGCTGGGCTCAAGCGAGTCTCCTGCCTCTGCCTCCCAAGTAGCTGGGACTACAGGCACCTGCCACAACGCCCAGCCATTTTTTGGTTGCAGCCATCATTGTTGTTTGGCGGGCCCGGGCTGGATTCGAACCCACCAGCTCAGGTGTAGATGGCTGGCGCCTTAGCTCGTTGAGCCACAGGCGCCGAGCCCTGAAGTCTACTTGGTATTGAAATAGCACATGATCTCCATGGGAGACCTCACTGAAGACTTGAAAACCATTCTCTCCTTGTTTCCTCTTCCCACCTGCCACAGCCCAAGAGTTCTTTGGGTTGGTCCATATCCTTTAGCATATGAACCCAAGGTATCTCATTTTAAGGGTTGTTTCTAATTGTATGTTTTTAGAAAATTCCCAATGTAAAGTGGGATTATTATGCCATTCTCTTCTTGGGCTCTATTTAGAGCCAAGGATGAAATGATCAGGGTTCTTTTTAAAACTCAGCCTTGGAAAGTCAGTCATAGCTTGGCAAACCAATGTAAGAATTCTGCCAGAGGCTTCCAACCTCTAAGTCACCTGTATTGAAGGGGACACTCAACCTCAGCTTACCTCTTCTATTACAACTGAATGCTTGTATTCAGCTCCACTATGGATAACTAGGTTGACATTGATTCTTTTAGTGACCTTGTTGGATGATGGCGAGATTATTTTGAAATAGGGCAAGGTGATAGATACACCAATGCCAGATCCATGATGCCAATTGCTTGTGGCTCAGATCCATCTTTTTTTTTTTTTTTGTCTTGAGACAAAGTTTCACTTTGTCACCCTTGGTAGAGTGCTGTGGTGTCATAGCTCATAGCAACCTCAAACTCTTGCGCTTAAGCTATCCTCTTGCCTCAGCCTTCCAAGTTGCTAGGACTACAGGCGCCCACCACAATGCCAGGCTACTTTTCAAGACGAGGTCTCCCTCTGGCTCAGGCTGGTTTTGCACCTGTGAGCTCAGGCAATCCACCTGCCTTGGCGTCCCAAGTGCTGGGATTACAGGTGTGAGCTACCACACCCAGTCACATCTGCTGTTTTAAAGGATATTTACTCATGTTTTCATTAATTAATTTTACGTTCTATACTCCTTAGTATTATAAGGTCTCCTTACCACTCTTGCCAGAAGGAGGGAGGTTTCTGCTTTTTATTAATTGGGGTCAAGTTCCCTCAAATCATGATGTCATTCACAGCCAGCTAAGGAGGGGAAAAATGGGGAGTAGCAACTAACTCATTTAGGAATATTATTCATCCTAAGTAGATTGTAGATATTTTCAGTCTTTTGGGGGGAAGATTAAAAACAGTAGTGATAATAGTACCGACCATTTGTTGGACCTGATTTGCCCTGGGCGCCGTGGGATGCTTTACACACAGTGGCATGTGTGAGTCCATGTGATGAATTCATCCTGATGTTTGTTTTGGTTGATTATTGCATTGTGTAATCTGATTATGCGGGGAATTTGCCCAGATATCCGCTGCTCACTGAGCCAGCCCCTCCTGTGTTTTCTGACCGGTGCAGCCCTGTGTTGTTGACTGCCCAGTCGTACCTTTCTCCATACTGAACCCAGAATTGTGGAAGACAGGCCGAGGTGGGTAGAGAAGATCCGTGTCGCATGGCTGCTGCAGCCATTCTGGAATGAGAACCAATCAGGTGTATTATCACACAGCGACCTTGGGACTGGCCCTCCTGCTCTATGGCAGGGAGCGAACAGCTGAGTCACGAGGGTGTTGAGTGGTTAGAGAGGACCGAGTTAGCTAACATGTCCCGGGAGGAACCATGTGGAGAGAGGGGTCGAGCCTCAAGCCAAATCTTAGGTGTGGATCCACAAGGGCTAGGACGTGGGGACTGAGTTCCAGGGTGAGGACGGCATGTCACAAGTTATAGTTAGAGGAGGGAAAACAGACCCAGACCAGCCTAGTGTGGTGGGAACTTTGTGTGTGTGTTAGGGGGAGCAGTGGAGGTAAACTCGTAATTGTGAGGAGGAGCCCCAGAAGCAGGAGGCCAGAGGCCAGTTCAAGGCTCAGGTCAAGCACGATCAATAGGCTTTGTTTTGCTGCCACATAGTTGCACCTTGCTTGTACTTTTTTTTTGGCCACCACCAGCTTTTATTTACAAGATAAATATCTAATGCCAACATTCTAACCCTTCCCACTACATTCTGAGTTACCATTTCTAGGGTTTGAGGGAGAAGGAGTGAAGCTCCCTGGGGGAACACAACAACAAATTTGAAATAAGATAGAAATATGAATATATTGCAATATTTGACAAAGTTATAACAATCCTAGGCTCTAATGATAAAAACAGTTAACAAGCTAGCTTTATTTTTTTGTGGCCTACTTGTATCTGCCTATTGTCTTTTTTTTTTTTTAATTTCATAATATTACAGGGGTACGCACATTTGCTTTTGTACATTTTACGTCGAAGTTATAATTGTGTGCAGTGCACCAGTTAGGTGTAAATTTATCTTGCCCTTTCTCCCCACTCCCACCTACTTAATTTCCTTGGATTTTTACTTCCATGTATGTATTTCAGTGGTGATAGACTAGTTCTGATTTAGTACTATTTGTACTTTTAATTGGTCACTTTTTTTTTTTTTTAGAGACAGAGTCTCATTTTAGTGCCCTCGGTAGAGTGCCGTGGGATCACACAGCTCACAGCAACCTCCAACTCCTGGGCTTAGGCGATTCTCTTCCCTCAGCCTCCCGAGTAGCTGGGACTACAGGCGAGTTTGAATCCGCCACCTTTGGTATATGGGGCCGGTGCCCTACTCACTGAGCCACAGGCACCGCCTAATTGGTCAATTTCCTTATGAAATCCACCCTGTTGTGGAAAGCTGCCAGGTCAAGGATTCTATTGGGCTGGAGCACAGTAAGATAAGGAAGCCCTGGGAGTCAGGCCACCACCCGTCCCCCAGCACAACTTTTCTTCCTCCCCATTCTCACCTAGGAGAGAGAGTTAGAGAAAAAAAATGTGACCTCTCTCCATGGTAGGAACTTGAGGCTTACTCAGAGCTGTGTCCTAGAATGCGGGGCTCTCAGCAAGAGCTCAGAAAGGGCTGTTTACTAAACAAATGCATTTTTATGACAAGGAGTCCACTGATTTGTATTCAGGGCATTGGGCTCTGTTCCCTTTACAAACTTCTCCTCTTGCCTCCGTATTTTCTGCTGTCTGTCCCTGTCACCCACACCGTGGGTCTCTCTGCTGCTTATCTTGGTTAAGCCCCCTCCTCTGTTTTCATGTGCTTTCCAACCATTTATACCCTTCTCGTTTGTCCCATATCCTAAGTCAGGAGAGGGAACATGGGCTTCTGTGACAGCACAAGCAGAACCTGGAACATGGGCCGATGCCATCTGTCCTTCCCTCACAGCCATTCAGAGACTCTTAGTGGGCATTGCCCTCTGGGGCCTTGACCACAGCAAAAATGTATCAGATAATCCTATCCTGAATTAATTTGTAGTGTTTCGTCTGCCCCTGGCTGAACACAGTGGCGTGCTAGTTGAAAATTACAGTTTACCCTTGAACAATGCAGTGGTTGGGGGCACTGACCCATGCCAACCCCACCTCCACCCCAATGTAATCAAAAATCCATATATAACTTTCTTTCTTTCTTTCTTTCTTTCTTTCTTTTTTTTTTTTGAGACAGAACCTCAAGCTGTTGCCCTGGGTAGAGTGCCGTGGCATCACAGCTCACAGCAACATCCAACCTCTGGGCTCAGAGCTGTTTTTTTGGTTGCAGCCGTCGTTGTTTGGCGGGCGGGCCCGGGCTGGAATCAAACCCGCCAGCTCAGGTGTATGTGGCTGGCGCCTTAGCTGCTTGAGCCACAGGCACCAAGCCCCATATATAACTTTTTATTTATTTGTTTATCTTTTTTTTTTTTGAAACAGAGTCTCACTTTGTCACCCTCTGTAGAGTGCGCTGATGTCATAGCTTACAGCAACCTCAAACTGTTGGGCTCAAAAGATTCTCTTGCTTCAGCTTCCCGAGTAGCTGGGACTACAGGCACCCGCCACAACCCCCAGCTATTTTTAGAGATGGGGTCTTGCTGTTGCTCGGGCTGGTCTCAAACCCATGAGCTCAGGCAATCTGCCCTCCTCAGCCTCCCAAGTGCTGATATTACGGGTATCAGCCACCATGCCCAGCCCATATATATATATATAACTTTTTTTTTTTTGCAGTTTTTGGTCAGGGCCGAGTTTGAACCCGCCACCTCCAGTGTATGGGGCCGGCGCCCTACTCCTTTGAGCCGCCCTATATATAACTTCTGATTCCCCCAAAACTTTGTGACTAATAATAGCCTGTGGTTGACCGGAAGCCTTGCCAATTACTACATATTTTGTTTATTATATGTATTATATACTGCATTCTTACAAGGAAGTAAGCCAGAGAAAAGAAAATGTTATTTAGAAAGTCAAAAGGAAGAGAAAACATATTTGCTATTCTTTACGTGGAAGTGGATCACCATAAAGGTCTTCGTTCTCCTCCTCTTGACACTGAGTAGGCTGAGGGAGAGGAGGAGAAGGGGGGGGGCTTGGTGGCCGACTCAGAGGTGGCAGATGTGCAAGAAAATCTGCATATATGTGCAGTTAAGCCCAAGTTGTTCAAGAGTCAGCTACAATTGCACTCTCGCTGCCTGACGTTATTATTTCCTCCCAGCCTCCCACTGCTGATTTCTCGTAAGCACAAATGAAGAGCTGGGTGAATGGATGGGGTTTCCCTCCAAGTTTTTCCCTTGTGCGTCTGCTTCTCCTCACTTGTCATGTCCCTAGATTACATCACCTTGGAAAGCTGGGAAGCACGGTTACTGTTTCCCGGGGCTAACAGCAGAAAAACATGCTCAAGACAAGTTTTAGAAGACATGACTATCACGCTACTGATACTCTAGCCCCATGTGTATTGAGCACCATGACCTCCAAATTTAAAGTGTGCTGCTGTTTTTCCTTTAGACTCCACAGCGTCGAGCTCCACACCAGGTGGATTCACTTCCTGTGGTTGCTGTCACAAATTGCCACGAAAGTAGTGGCTTTGAACATGACAGATTTACAGTAGAAGCCCTGGAAGTTGACCACCTGAGGGTCTGTGCCAAGCTTGTCAACATATGGAGGTGGTCAACATAAGGAAGTAGGCCCACTGTACTGATATGTACATGGGCTGCGTGTCCGGTCTGTGAAAATGATTTTGACTTAACGGAAGTGGTCGGTGTAGGGAAGTTGTCAACTATGACGGTTCTACTGTATTATCCTACAACTGTGAAAAGTGAAAGTCCAAAATGGGTTTCACAGGCCAACAGGCATGGGTCAGCTGAGCTCTACTCACTCTAGAGCAGTGATCTTCAACCACTGTGCCATGAGAGGATCTTAGATGTCCTCCAAAAATCTTTAAAGATCATTAATTCAATTATTTTCAAAAGAGGTTGAAAGCATAGCAAGACTATCCTTTTTCTTTTCTTTTTTTCCTTTTAATCAACATAATGTAAGTGTGCCAAAGAAGTTGAAATATAGGTTCAAGTGTGCCATGAGGTAACAAAGGTTGAAAAACACTGGTTTAGAGGCTGCATGGGAGGGTCTGTCTCCTTGCCTGTCCTGGCCGCTAGGAGCTGCCTTCATTCTTTGGCTTGTGGCCCCTTCTCTTGCCACTTTCTAATTTCTCTGACTCTTTCTGGTATCACAGCTGCCCCTGACTCTGACTCTCCTGCCTTGCCCTTCCACATAGAAAGACCCTTGGGCTCAACTGCATTATACCCTCCTATCTCACCATCTAACATCATTCCATCTGTAAAGCACCTTCTGCCCCGTGAAGGTACACATTCACAGGTTCTAGTGATGACACTGTGAAAATAATGCCCAGGGCTGGGCATTATTTAGACTCCCACATGAGTGAAGCCACATGATCACAAATTGAGACTTCTCTACAAACTTGAAGCTCCAACTAGACTTCCTCATCCCTGGCTTTTTTTTCAGATGCAGAGAGAAATCCTTTATGCCAGAGGAGATGGCCCTGGTGCCTCCCGGCCTGGATCCACAGCCCATCCACCCCACGTGATTCCGAATTCCCCGCCGTCCACTCCTGTGCCGCACTCCATGCCTCCCTCCCCATCTCGAATTCCTTATGGGGGCAGCCGCCCCATGGTTGTTCCTGGCAATGCCACCATCCCCAGGGACAGACTCTCCAGCCTGCCAGTCTCCAGACCCATCTCACCAAGCCCGAGCGCCATTCTGGAAAGGAGAGATGTCAAGCCCGATGAAGACATGAGTGGCAAAAGCATCGCCATGTACAGGAACGAGGGTTTCTACGCCGATCCTTACCTTTATCACGAGGGCCGGATGAGCATAGCCTCCTCCCATGGCGGCCACCCACTTGATGTCCCCGAGCACATCATTGCGTATCACCGCACAGCAATTCGCTCAGCGAGTGCTTATTGCAACCCCTCTTTGCAAGCGGAGATGCATCTGGAGCAGTCACTGTACAGACAGAAGTCAAGGAAATACCCAGATAGCCATTTGCCTACCCTGGGCTCCAAAACGCCCCCCGCCTCGCCTCACCGGGTCAGCGACCTGCGAATGCTAGATGTGCACGCGCATTATAGCGCCCACGGGCCCCCCCACACCATGCAGCCAGACCGGGCCTCGCCCAGCCGCCAGTCCTTTAAAAAAGAGCCTGGCACCCTGGTGTACATAGAAAAGCCACGGAATACTGCAGGATTTTCCGGCATGGTGGACCTCGGCCCTCCTCTAGTCGAGAAACAAGTTTTTGCTTACAGCACTGCTACGATACCCAAAGACAGAGAGACCAGGTAAGGTGTGGTGAGGGTGGCCGAGGGTGGTCGGTGGCCTTCTACAGAGGGCAAACCAAGAGAACAAATGGCTGAGGGTGCCCAGCAGGTGCTGGAAAGAACACAGGAGGGGTGCCCTTACTTGCAAAGAGTTTCTGAATCAGTGGCGGTTACGTTAGGGACACCTGTAGCCGTATCAAGGGGACAGGTACAGCAACAAAGCCGTCGGTCCCATGGGCCTCCGGAGAGCATGGCACTAAATAGCTTTATTATTCATATAAGTCTGAATAATTTGGAAGAAAATTATGATGGACAGAAACCATTCAGACAACTAGATCAAAAGTCATAATTTTTTTTTTTTTTGGCAGTTTTTGGCCTGGGCTGGGTTTGAACCTGCCACCTCTGGCATAAGGGGCCGGCGCCCTACTCCTTTGAGCCACAGGCGCCACCCCATAATAATTTTTCTTCCGTTGAAACTAAAGGAGTATGTGGTTCCAGCTGTACCTGTTTGAAATAGCAGTTTGTGCCTTTCCTTAGAGAACGCAATTTCATTTTCTCTTCTGTTTAGGGCAAATAGAATGTTGTGATCTATCTTCTAGAATGATAAAATCTAATTTGCATGAAAATACTAGAATGGTTCAGATTTAATATTCATACAGGGTTGGTGTTGAAAACGTCAGCAAAACATTTCTAGTGAGTGAGACGTTGGGGTATCTAAATTTCTTTTTGAATAGATGTGTATTTTATAATTTAGCAGTCCAGAACATTCCTACTATAACTGGAAAAGCCTCTGAAGTTCATTTAGTAGCAGAAAAGCTAATTTTGAGAGAGGGCATTTTTATGGCCTGAATTATTTGAAGGAAGTCAACATAATAATTCTAATCATAAAAACTAATCAAAGAAATTAATTCAAAAGAGGTTACCTACTGTCACAGATAGGATCAGAAAAGGTATGAAAAATATGTTCCAGATATCCAGTTACTCAACAGCTCATTAGAATTACTGCTTCTCACTAAAAATGGTAATATCACTTACGATTACATAACCTTTTAAACAGATCAGAATTATGAATGGAATGTGAACCATCTACCTGACTGTTTTCACATATGAATCAGAAAGCCCTGTCCCCTTTAGCAGAATTTTATCATGAAAGGGCTGTTCCTCCTTATTTGTTCATTCCTAAGGAATATCACAGCAGAAAGATTTTAGGGGGAGGAAAAGAGAATGCATGTGAAAGTTTTGGAGTCAGGGATGGAACAAAAAGTTCTAAATCTCTCAAGGAGTTGGAAAAACAGCAATGGTGACTGGTTCGATTATATGTGACTTAGAAAAATGAAGGATTGCAAAGTAGTGTGTAGTCTCTCCTTTCCAGGGTCTTTAGAAAGTGAAATTCTCAGTGTTAAAGAAAGGGATTCTTCTCAACCATGGACAGCCACGGGGTATAGGATAAACACTCCCAGGGGTGCCTTAGAACAGACCAATGTCAGAACTACAGAGGAATCTAGCAAGATGCGCTAGAAGGCTTGGAAGCTTGTGCTGCAGGCTTCACAGACAGGATTACACACTCGTCCCCCACACTGGACACTGAGGTGCTATGTGGGAAATGGCATGTCCCTGACGGATGAGACTTAGAGCTGTAAGAGTTTGGTCCAGCAAACGAAAACAGTCCATCTCCAGTAGGTAATGGTCACGGCCTGAATCCCACCATCCCATCCTGGTGGGTAGAAAAGGATCGAGAACTTGAGTCTGTTGTGATCATATTAAACTAATTCCACTGCTCTGTTTTTTGTTTTGGGGAGTTTTTGACTTTGTCACCCTTGGTAGAGTGCTGTGGTGTCATAGCTCACAGCAACCTCAAACTCTTGGGCCTAAGTGATTCTCTTGCCTTAGCCTTGCAAGTAGCTGGGACTACAGGCGCCTGGCTATTTTTAGAGATGGGGTCTCACTCTTGCTCAGGCTGATCTTGAACCCTTGAGCTTAGGCAGTCCATCCACTTCGGCCTCCCAGGGTGCTAGGATTATAGGCATGAGCTACCATGCTGGCCTCCACTGCTCTGTTTTGGAGGGATTTTGTCTGCTTTCATCCCGGAAACTAGTTTGGTGTCACCATGTAGTTACCATGCATACACAACTTAATGAATATCATTGAGCCCTCTGTTTCATGTGTTAGTTATAAGAACCAAACAAAGACTCCTTCGGCTGATCCCTGGAGTCTTCTCCATAAAGAATCCTGAAGTCTTGAAGGATTTTAGTTTTCAGTACCACTGATATCCTCTTTCCTGAGACAGGGCCCCGCTCTGTCACCCGGGCTAGAGTGCAATGGTGTCATCATAGCTCACAGCAACCTTAAACTCCTGGGCTCAAGTGATCCTCTTGCCTAAGCCTCCTGAGTACCTGGGACTACAGGCACTAGTGCCACTACGCCTGGCTAGTTTTTCTGTTTTTGTAAAGATGGGATCTTGTTCTTCCTCAGGCTGGTCTTGAACTCCTGGACTCAAGCAAGCCTCCCAGAATGCTGGGATTACAGCGTCTGGGAGGCTTTGCTAGCCTCAGGCACTTCCTTTTTATTAACTATGGATTTCTCTTTTACATGTTAGACAACTTTTTTTTTTTGAGACAGAGTCTCACTCTATTGCCCTCAGTAGACTGCTATGGTGTCACAGGTCACAGCAACCTCAAACTCTTGGGCTTAAGCAATTCTCTTGCCTCATCCTCCCAAGTAGCAGGAACTACAGGTGCACACAACAACACCTGGCTATTTTTTGTTGCAGTTTTCATTGTTGGTTAGATGGCCTGGGCCAGGTTCGAACGTGCCACCTTCAGTGTATGTGGCTGGCGCCATAACCACTGTGCTATGGTCGCCAAGCCTAGAAAACCTGAAAAATTGAAATTATTATATTTCCAGAGTAACAAATATTAGAAAAGCTGGCTCAAAATGATTTATGTTCACCTAAAATACACTGTCATTATCAGCATCCTAGTCTGACATACGATTGTAATTATGAATATAATTTTACATTTTCACATTTTTCTTTTCCCAAAATGTGAACTAGCAGAAGAATTTTAACCCACACACTTGCTGAGGTGACTCCTCACCTGTTTATCGGCTCATCTATAGAGGGTAGAATTGGAACGCTGGTGCCTATATAGGCTGGCTGGCGTCCTTCACACACAGACACACACACACACACACAGACACGTACACCAAAAGCACACACACATCACACAGATACACACCCTAAACAAACAGACACACACACACACACACTGCCTACCTTTATTTATTTATTTATTTTTTTGTAGAGACAGAGTCTCACTCTATTGCCCTTGGTAGAGTGCCGCAGCGTCACACAGCTCACAGCAACCTCCAGCTCCTGGGCCTCGGTGATTCTCTTGCCTCAGCCTCCCGAGTAGCTGGGACTACAGGCGCCCGCCACAACGCCCGGCTATTTTGTTGTTGTTGTTGTTGCAGTTTGGCCGGGGCCAGGTTTGAACCCGCCACCCTCAGTATATGGGGCTGGCGCCCTGCCCACTGAGCCACAGGCGCTGCCCACCACCTACCTTTAGAGTCACATTATTGAAAGACCTAAACACCCCTACTCATCCGTCCACCCCCAGCATATAACAAAAGTGAAGAACAGTTTTCTAGTAAAAAGAACTTGAGTCTGGAACTTTGCCCTCAGCGCTCCCACCTGTTTCCCCATCGTGCCTCCATCAGGAACAGAGGAGAGGGGAGGGCTTCTCACCATCCTTCCTCTCCATCTGCAGCTCCCAGTCTGCCCCAGAGCTCTTTGGGAAAGCTCAGTGAACGAGCCGACATGTAATACTATTGGGATTTCTATAAGGAGGAAGAAGAGGCAGGTGGCAGCTAGCACTCACTAAGCCTTTTATGAGCCGGGCATTATGTTGAGTAGTTCTGATACATCATATGAAGTCACTGTCATGACCACCTAGTGAGGGATGTCCTGTCATCATCCCTACTTCACAGATGCAGAAACTGAGGCTCAGAGAGGTTAAGTAACTTACCCAAGGTCACACAGCCAAGAAATGGCTGAAAACGTCCGGGTCTTTAATAGTCTGCCTGGGGGGAGAGAATAATGAAACCCACCTTCCCACGGCAGGAAAAGTCAATTCAGGAAAAAATTCCGAGCATTCCAACCAGAATTCTTCAAAAATTGTTTCGGGACTCGATGCTAAGTAACTGCTCCTAAAGGATATTTACAATCATAAACACAGTATAATTTGCATAATTATGCTGCTAAATATATACGTGCCATTTAAAATATAACTGCCCTGGCTAGTATATTAGCACAATTATGCAGAAACAGGGAAAGAATAAGAGAACGTCCTTGGTAGATTTTATTTTCAAAAAATGCATCTGAGTCCTATGCCAAAGAAAAATTTTAAAAATTAAGGACACCAGAAACAATTACGGCAGCACAAAATGATCATCCATTTTCTCACCTGTCCTATGACACTATTTAGAAATGCTTCATCTGTGCAAGTCTTGTTAAAGAGGCTTCAACCCTCTGAACGCCTAATTTCATGAGTACCGGGTCCTGCAAAGTACCACACCAATTTCTGTCGCAATTGTATGATATTAAAAAGCAAATAAATCGGAGAGCACATTTTATGTGAGATTTTTACATCGGAGACGTGAAGCCACAGAAACACAGGAGGGAGGCTACAGATGCGTTTCCTTGTGGCACCAATGGGCTCATAGGCTGTTCGGAAGAGCACTCCCATGTAATAGCCCGGATATCTACAGGATGTGAAAAATTAGAGAGAGAAATTCTTCCTTGCACATTCCTACTCAGGAGACATCCATTGGCAGCTTTTTCTTTTAAGAACATGATTTTGTAACAGTGCTGTTGACTTGAAAATGAAGCGCTCGAGACAAAGTCGTTTATACTTGATTCTCGTGTGTATGTAGACGTGTGCCTCGTTCCAAGGAATGTGTCATCTTTTTGTTTTAAGATGCTTCCACAAGCATCTGGTGATGACGAATTGTATCTAGAAGATCTGGAAAACACAGTGTTGGTATACGACGTACGTGAGGGCTGGGGATGTCCCGCAAAGGGACCGTGGGCTTTGGGGTAGAGTCACAGACCACAACTGCCTTCTTTCAGAGCAGCCATTCTCATGTTTGAGCTTTCTAGAAAGAATGCAGCCTTGTGTGAGGAGCTGCCATTACCCGAATGACTTCCCTTCAGCCAGAACTCCAAAAAGAGCCTAAGTCCGAGTGAGTATAAGAGACTGTCCAGGGAGACCGTGTGACAGATGGCTTAGCACGGGAGGCTCTATCTTCCCTAGGTTATAAAATTACTTCGTTAAACAGCATCGTTATTTCTATTCATGGCGCATAAAACTGCCCTTGAGAATTGTAAAATTCTAGGACATTTATGTTTTGCTATTTTCTATTTGGGTCATATACCATAAGGTAAAATGTCTTTATTGAAATAACACTCAAAATTCGAGAGGGCTCATTGCAAAGTGACAAGCTCTCCTTCCAAATCTATATTCCTCCCAATGGCATATGATTTTTCAAGACACAGTAAACTTGACCTGAGGTCATATTTTTACACCATTTTGCACCTAGAGCAGCTAAATTCAACAAATAAGTGAGTCACGCTGGGGGGTAAATTCTTGCCCTGTCTGGGCACCTGTATCTAGAGAAAGAAAAGCTGTATGAGTTGCTGTTGCGATTTCTCTGAGTCATCATCGACGTAGAAAGCAGCCCCTTCTGTGTGCAGGAGGAAGCCTGCCTGCTAACTGGTAGCTGGTGTCTGGTTTTGATCATTTTGCATCACTTTTTCATTTCATGCAGATTCAGTGTTATTGATATCATGTTGGTAGCTCGGAGTGAGGGCATGGATCGTTGGCTTCAGAGTTGATCTAATAAAAGTGTAAATTCAGATTTATGTCATTTTAAAATGTTCATAGTCCCAGCGACTCGGGAGGCTGAGGCAAAAGAATCACCTAGGTCCAGGAGTTGGAGGTTGCTGTGAGCTGTGACACCACAGCACTCTACTGAGAGCGATAAAGTGAGACTCTGTCTCGACAAAAAAAAAAAAAATTGTTCATTGTGACTGGTAGACCTTTAAAGATTTTCTAAACTATATTTTATCTGGCTAGAGAGCAGTGAGTCTGAATGATGGAAAAAGATATGGTTTAATTTTTTTCCCTTTCTTGCTCATATAGTCAAAAGTGAGTCACATCAGAGATTGCCTAACTAGTTAGACTCAGCATCTCTCTGAAGCGGGGTCCCCTACCCTCTGTGCTCTTGACAGTATGGGCCTGATAATTTCTTGTAGAAGGCTATTATAAGATGTTCCCTCAGTCCATTTTCGTCTTGCTGTAAAGGGTAATTTATCAAGAAAAGAGATTTATTATATTTAGCTCACGTTCTGCAAGCTGAGAAGTACAAGGGCCTGGCGAGGGCTTTTGTGCTATGTCATAACATGGCAGAGAAGATCAAAGGATAAGTGGACCATGCAAAGAGGGGAGAATCTGGGGGGCATCTCATAACATCCCCCCTCATAGGAACTAATTCATTCCCAAGAAAACTAATCCAGCCCCTCATGAGCCAGAATTTCCTGCTGTAAGAACAGTACCACGTGCTGCATGAGGAATCCACCCCCATCGACCGAAACCTCCCAACACTGCCACTTGGCAGGTCCAATTTCAACCTGCATCTTGGTGGGGGACAAACCAGCCGCATCCAAACCATCGTATGCGTTTAGCAGCGTGTCCAGCTTCTACCCACCGGGTACTAGTAGCAAATGATGCCCCAGTCCTGCCACTAGTCATGACAAAGACATCTCCAGACAAATGCCCCAAGGAGTGGCAGGGGAGGGCAAAATGACCCTGGCTCAGAAACACTGCTCTAAAGAAAATTTGAACTTTTTCTACTTAGTGGAGTAGAGAAAAAAATGCCCTATCTTCAAGCAATGTAAATTTCAGCATGCGTAAGAAAAGGCTCGTGACAGTTTGCTGCTGTTTGCTGCTTTGGTAAAGCAGCTCATTATTGATGAGACTATCAATCAGTCTTCCTGTCAGGCATTTACTGAGAGGCAGAACTTTAGTAGACTTCTGAGCCAAACTGTCTGGGTCCAGATCCCAGTTCTAATACATGGGGCCTTTGACAACTCATGGAATCTTGGTCTGCCTCTATTTGCTCATCTGTGAAATAGACACAATAATATAGTCTGCCTCGTAGGATAGAACAACTCCTTGCAGTTAAGTGCCCTGTGCCATCCAGGGATATATAGTAAGTGTTTGAGAGTTCCTACTTTGAGCAAAGCTCTCTACCAAGAAACAAGGAATAGATAAGAGTTGGCTAAGACAAGTGATAGCCCGAAGAAATCAGGGGAAGACATATTTTAATACAATACCAGAAACCACATAAAGGATCAGGGTTGAGCGGGCAAAACTAAGTGTGAACAGAGAATGAGTTTACAGACCCAAGTCAGAATGTTTGAAGCATTGGAGTTGCTTTGAAGAGCATTTCAGGAGACTAGAAGCGCCTGGTTGCTGGGGTCCAGGGGCAAAAAGACAAGCCAGGTTTTAGGATTTCCTTTTAACATTGCACCTGAGCTGTATGTCTCACGATGAAGAAACCTAATCAGGGATGGCTGAAATTATTAGACGTTCTGTTTGGATGCTGAAGAGTGCCTGACTTCAGCTCTTGTCTGAATTGCTTTTTCATGCAGCTCTAATTATGGATCAATAAATGTTTATTGAGTTCCTCTTATGTGCTTAGCTGTGGGCTGGATACTTCGCTGAATACAAAGAAGTTTAGTAGTAGTAAGTGGTCCCCATATGCTAGGAACATTAACCATGAAGACAGTCATAAAACCTTAAAAGCTTAATATACACATAAAAGTTGAGCCACAGTTAAGTGCAGTTAAGTGTTGTTACTATTTGTAACAACAAATAGTTACATTTGTAACTCAGAGGCATTAAAGTTACCTCTAGGCAAATGTTACAAATGTAGAGGTTAGTAGGCATTTGTAAGTCAGAGGTTACTAAACACCTGTTTTGGAGGAGCAACCACAGCAATAGGTTGGCATTCTCCACCTTTCTTTTGGCTTTGGCAATGCCCAGGGATCTTCTTCTGGTCACCCTGAGAGTGACCATGTCTCCTAGAGAATCAGGGAGAGGAGGAAATGCCAAGTCAAATGCTTCTCTTGGAGGCTTGAGCTTTAGAGGGGAGAGCTCTTGCCAACTTCTCCCGTCCTACTGGGAAGTCAGGGCACGTTTTCCTTGAAAACAATGAGACACAATGGCAGGACTAATAATACACTGTAGGTTCAAGAGGCTCCCCTGGGCCAGCTGGAAACCCAACCACCATTTATTCCAAGTTCTAAACAGTGAAAGTACAAGCAAACTTTTCAATGACAAGCCTGCCATAATTTGGGGACTGCTCGTACATAATTAATTCCAAAGAAGTGAGACAGACAATAATTGCTGTGAATTCAGAAAAGGGAGCGCTGTCTCAAAGCTATGCTGGTCTGTTCGTGAGAACATCAAGATGATCTAGAATTTAGAGCATGTACCTAAGGAGACGAAGAAATGCGATTTGGGAAGGCAGACTGGTCTTTATCCAAATTTGCTCTCCTTCCACCATCACGGTAAAAATGACATCTCGACAGGATGTTTTGCCACTCTTAGAAATCAAGTGCCAAGAAATTGAATTGCTTCCTTTCTCACAGGCATACAAGTTCATGGTTAAGTCATATTTGTTGGTCATTTCTTTCTTAGCCTGCTTAGTTCAGGCAACAGGTGTTTGGTAAACATACTTGACCAATTGAAAAATTTAGGAAGCCAGCCATCCTCTGCAACTACTTAAAAATACCAGTGGAATGACTGCCACAAGGGCTGTGATACTTTAAACAAACCAGTCTCTCCAAAAGAAAAGCCATCGTCTGTCGCTGGTTAGACGGAATGAACATTGGCCTCTGTGCCTCCTTTAAACATTTGCAAGGTGCTGTCAGTCAAAAACCTCAAGTCTGATGCTTGAAGCTAAACGGCAAGAATCCAAACACAGATTTGGACAGTTCCCTTTCTTTGCCAACTAGAAGCTCTTTAAGGAGAGGAGGAACAATTTAGATGCAGACTCAGTCTCCTTAAAAGACGGGGAGGATCAGTTCCATATGGAATCAGTGTGGCCGCCACCCGCCTAAAGACAGGTTCATCTAAGCAGCCGGGTCCCAGCAGCTGGGAATCCTGTCTCTCATGATGCCCCGGCCACCTTGCAGCCCCTCTCGTGACTGGTTGTCCTTCTCTCTGGTGGATACCATGGAGATGACACGTGTCCTTATTTGATTGTGGACTTTCTTTTTCATGAATGAAATGAAAAATATAAGCAGACCTAAGTATTCCTTTCAAAAATGGCAGGTCTTTAAAGGTCTGCGTTGCCCATGACACTTAGGCTGGGCCAAGTCGTATTACCAGTAAATACCTCCCCTTCCTCGCAGTCCATCCTCAGAGCTAAAGAGATCTTAGGGAGCTCTGTCTTAACCCCTGACTTTGTAGGGGAAACCGCCAAAGACTTCCTGAAGGTCCAGCAGCTTGACTTGCTTTAGTCACACGATTGTTTCACTGTCACGCTGTGTTGATATTCTGTGTCTTTGTAATGAAAGTAGCATGTCCCTCCCTCCCCACAACAAGCGCAAGTATCTGAGAACTCAAAGCAGAAATAGACATACACGCCAGGGAAGCCAAAGATAGGTGATGTCTTCCTTCTTTTTCCTGAGTCATTATCTTACAACTTTGAAGTCCGCCCTAGGATTTTACAGCTCAAAAGTAGGTGGGGTTGGGGGGCTTATTTCCACAGCCCACCTGAGGACCAGTCAGGAGAACATCTCTCATTAGAGGGAAATGGGAGGCCTGTGTTCAGGCCATGGCTACCCGTTCATACCTGTTCAAAAAAATGAGATGTCACTTCCAGACAGAGCATGACTATCACCGATTACCCGCAAGGAAGAGAAAGAAAATGCAAGATAGGGGATTTCATAAAGCAGGGAGTAGGCTTGCCCTGGGGAGGGGAGGTTCCAGCCACCCAGCAGAGAGCCAACAGGAAGCGAAGTCATCACCCCAAAGGGTGAGTCACCAGGGAGGCAGCTCAGAGCCACGTATTTCACAGGCTAGCACTGGGCTCAGGGAGAGTCTGCAGGCTAATTGTCAAGGTTTCCCAAGGAAGATCCTGCCTCCCCAAGCCGTCACTCTAACAAAGGGATGGTAACCACTACTCAAGAGTTCTGTGCAATCTAAAGGAAAAAAGCCATAAGATCACTCCGTGAGCTGGAAAGTTCTCTATAAATGAGAGTCTTATTGGCCTAAAACAGTGAAATCATATAGTTGTGCTGACCTTTTGGAGCTAAGGGACAACTGTGTCCTTATCCCTGTCTTAGGCCCGTTTTCTGGTGTCAGCCAGAACAGCCTGCACAGAAAGTAAATTGTGAAGTAGATGAAAGGCTATCTGGACCGATGCCCAAGCCTGTGCTGGGCGGGGCATGACAGCAACCTCAGAAATTGATTGTGCTTGGTGGGAACACCAGGCCTGGGCATCACCAACCTTTGTTCTCCTGGCCAGGCTAGTCACACTTTTTTTTCTTTCTTTTTTTTTTTTTTTTTCAATCAAGGTCACAGAATAGGAAGAACCATGGAACCTAAATAAATCCCTTCCAACAAGAAACTTTTCTCATTCTGTAGTTCTAGAATTCGAAGTCACGTTGGATTTCAGAGGTGACATTCTTTGGGTGGTGGGAAGCTTAAGAGAGAATGAGCCCTTCTATTTTATGAGGGGTAGTTTTCTCATGAGACCCTGTTTCCTCTGCTTATCACAAGTTTGTTCAGTCTTCTACATTCTCTGTCATGAACTGAGCTGCATGTTCAAGGGGCTTCCTGGCTTTGAACTTGC
Source organism: Perodicticus potto (assembly GCA_963574655.1). Lineage (NCBI taxonomy): Eukaryota > Metazoa > Chordata > Mammalia > Primates > Lorisidae > Perodicticus > Perodicticus potto. Next base: position 24,746 of record CAUYRH010046705.1, read on the forward strand.
TGGACACTTTCCTATCTCTAGGACTTTGCACGTGCTGCTTCCTCTGCCTTGTGAGTTATTCTACCAAACATCCACCTGACTAGCTTCTGTCCAACCTCAGGGCTTTACCCAAATGCCACCAGCTCAGAGAGGCTTTTCCTGACTGTGACATTTGAAACTGCAATACCCCTTTCCCCCACTGAACACATATATAAATGGTGGAATTAAATGGACAATATATATGCATTTATATATGGGTAAACACACATATGTGTATTAAAATTGTAATAATACATACCAATAACAAAAGATGAACCCAAATCACATTGATATCTCTTGTAATTGCAAAAGTCAAATGTGACTTGAGCATCACAAATTTAATATAGTTTTTCCTTTCTTAAGATGCTGCTCTAGGAAACCTGTGTCCCCTTCTCCACTTGCCTCTAGGAAACTTTATTTTTTTACAGCCAGGTTGGTGGTATGGGGAGTGACCTCAGGCGAGTGGAATAGCCCAAGGGCTGCACCAGGGCCCTGCCTGTTGCAATGGGTCAGCCAGAGCTCTGGTCCCAGTGGAGGGTCCAGCACCACGGGGCGTCCAGAGGTCACTATGTTTGTTAGGTAGTAAGTTAGGAAATGACTCTCTGGAAGAAGGATGGCAAGAGCAGGGCCCCCAGGGTCCCCTGTTTTGTTCACTTCTATATTCTTAGTGCCTGGAGCACTGCCTGGCATACAGTAGGTGCTTAATAAATATTTGTTGCGTTAGTGAGTGAAAGAAAAATCACACTGCTGTAAATAGTGGAGTCAGAGCACAAATACAAGTTAATTCCTGGACCATGTGTTTGGCTTCCACTACATTTTATTTGGTCTGGTTCTTGTGCCCTGCCCTGGAACACTCTGTTCTACTCTCCTGCTCTCCGTCATCCCTTTAGCTAAATCTTCCCATTCTCTTCAGCTCCATTCACATGTCACTTTATGAGGAGCTGTTCTTCCCGGGCCCACAGCTCTATCATCGTCCTAGAGCACTTCGTGGACAGCACTGAGAGTATAGGAGCTCCACAGAATCCCCATGGGTTGGAGCCACCATGCCTGTCCAAGCCAGGTCATCTGAAGCCTGGGATCCAGAAGAAAAATGTTGGCATCATGGATGCCCAGTGTTGTCACGATGCTCACACTCAAAGCGATTGTTGAGGTGAACTGCAGCTGTCAAGGATAATCACACACCTCTTGAGTCCTTTAGCCAAATAAACAGCACCCCTTAACCAGTATGTGAAAGCTGTATATTAGCAGGAATACCATCATCTCTGCAGTCTCCCTGTTCACATCTCATTATAAACTCTCATTCTCATGATGCCTCAGTGAATTTATGAAGAAAAATTAGAAATAGCTTTTTTCCTCCTAGATCCTTTTGTAAACATCCCTTCATTTTTGCCTGGATTTTTAACAGGTGTTCTTTTAAATGCGTCTGTGTTCATGCGTTGTGGGTAAAACGCTGTGTCTTTCAGATGAACCCTTTTGATTTGGCCATGGCCTCTTTCTTGACTTAGAAATATTTATAAGGGACATAGGGATCATTTCTTCTCATTTATTGCCCTGCTTAATAAGGAAGCAGAGTCAGTCTAGCATGGGAAAAACAAGGCTGAGAAATAGCCCAGAAACGTGAGTCTGGTGGGGATAGTATCGAAAGTATGCGAGGTCCCTATCATTACAGGGCAGGAAAAGTCAACAGGGTCTGTCTCAATAGTATTGAAGGTGGAGGGAGCCAGTCCGGACTGCAGAGAAAGAGCTAGCTGGTATGAATAATGGAACCAAAGACAACAAAAGTTTGCCACACTTAGAGGGGATCTTTGAGTTTCAGATCGAGACAGTCAAACCATTCCAGGTTAGAATTCAAGGTCAGAGTATGGCTGCAAAGAAGAGTTGGAGGATGCATAAGCCCAAACTTCTGAAAGGGCTCTCAGCACAGATGTTGAAGCCACAAGAGAGAGCATCTGGCGTGGGGCAGACGGGAATACAGCTTCCCATGTGGGAGTCATCCAGGGATGTGAGGGAATTTCCTGGGATGAGGAATGCCGAGTTCGGACGCAGGGGAGATGTTGAGACATTAGAACAATGGATTGAGGTGCCCTTTAAGGGAGATAGAACATACTGGGCCTTTGTGCTTACTCCATGAGAACAAGACCTGGGGAGAAATAACAGGAGAACATTCCTAGTTGACCAACCCCTGTACTGACCACCTCTTTAAGTTGGCCTCGTTTTAACAGACCGGACATGCACCACATGTACGTTTCAATACAGACGGCCTAGTTCCTTGCGTTGGTCACCTCTGTATGATGAGCAGTTTGTTACAGTCCCTTGGGTGGTCAACTCAGAGGTCCCACTGGACTCACAGCAGCTTTTACCATGAGCTACATCAGCATCTCCTATCATAGATGTCGCTATTTCAATGGGAAATTACATTTACCAGTTCCGAACCAGCACCGTTAGTGATACGACTTTTCCACCAGTAGCTTCACTTCGGGCAGAAACAGAAAATTCATTGCTCAGAGTGATATTTGAAGCTTTACCACTCATTCAGATCGTTGGAATTCCAGCGTTTTGTTGAACTCCTCTGAAAACCGTGTCTTTAATTACTCTGGGGTTTTTTCCCCTCATACCAAAGAATCAGGGCATGAACAAACCAGGGCCCAGCCTAACTTTAAACCTGTTCACTATTCAGTTCTGGAAAATGCCTTCAGCACTGCCAAGACTAAGGGGTTTTCGTTCAGATTTCCCTCGGGGGAGAAAAAAATTGACATTGGGAGAGGAAGGCTTAGGAATTGCTTAGGAAGGATGATCCTTTGCTCTCTGCTGCGTTCACAGCAGATAGGATGTTACCTGGCATGTAGTAAGTCAAAAAACATATTTATTGACTGACTTCTTGACAATTTATCACTTTCTAGGGGGAGAGATTAGGGAAAGTGACCAAGAACAGGAAAAAAAAAAAAAACACAAAACATTAGAAGTAGAAGCAAATTGAGGAACCACCTAGTGAGTACTCTCAGAGCGCCGGCTGTGGTACTGAGGTTATTACTAGCTATCGTCAAAACTAGTAACCGGTTAGGAAGGTTCATGCTTCGGTCTGAGGTTTAACCTCATCCTCTCTGTTGGCTGGTTTTAGCCACCACTTCTCGTAGCTCCTTCGAATCACCTTTGGGATTGTTAGAGGGGAAATTAACATTCTTATACTTTTTGCTGCGTTGACTTATTTCTTTTTTTTTTTTTTTGAGACAGAGCCTCAAGCTGTCACCCGGGATAGAGTGCTGTGGCATCACAGCTCACAGCAACCTCCAATTCCTGGGCTCAAGCGAGTCTCCTGCCTCCGCCTCCCAAGTAGCTGGGACTACAGGCGCC
>CAUYRH010046708.1:0-14291 GCA_963574655.1 Perodicticus potto
TATCCCATGGGTTCTGATAATTCATGTCTTCATTGTTATTTTATTCCAAAAATTTGGTAATTTCCTTCTTAATCTCATCTATGACCCATCTATCCTTCAGCATAAGGTTATTTAGCTTCCATGTTTTTGTATGAGTATGCACATTCCTGTTGTAATTGAGTTCAACTTTTATTCCATGATGGTCTGAGAAGATGCAAGGAATAATTTCTATTTTTTAAAAATTTGCTGAGGTTACACTTGTGACCTAGGTTGTGATCTATTTTAGAGTATGTTTCATGGGCTGATGAGAAGAATGTGTATTCAGTTTTGTTGGGATGAAATGTTCTGTAGATGTCTGTTAACTCCAAATGTTGAATGGTTAAGTTTAAATCTAAAATTTTTTTGCCTAGCTTCTTTTTGAGGGATCTATCCAGCACTGCTAAAGGGGTGTTAAAATCTCTGAGTACTATGGAGCTAGAGGTAATCAAGTGGTTCATGTCTGTTAGAGTTTCTCTTATAAATTGAGGTGCATTCTGGTTGGCTGCATAAATATTAATAATTGAAATCTCATCATACTGAGTAGTACCTTTAACAAATATGAAGTGTCCATCTTTATCCTTCCTTACTTTGGTTGGTTTAAAGCCTATTGTATCTGCGAATAGGATTGCAACACCTGCGTTTTTCTGCTTTCCATTTTCCTGGAGTATAGATGACCACCCCTTGACCTTGAGTCTATATTTATCTTTTAGGATAAGATGAAATTCTTGTATACAGCAGATGTCTGGCCTGAGTTTTTGTATCCAGTCAGGCAACCTGTACCTCTTTAGAGGACAATTTAACCCATCCACATTAATTGAGAATATTGATAACCTTTTGAAAGTCTGGTGGACATTTTGAATCCTTTCGCAACTGTGGAAGTTGGAATTTGATCAAAAGTTTCTAAGTTGGTTTAGTTTTGTGGTGGAGTATTATGCTGGTCATTATGGAAGATAGGTCTGAGAACATCCTGGAGAGATGGTTTAGTTATGGCAAATTTTGTTTTAAGAGATTAAAAGTCAATGACCACCCTCTTCTTGCTTGAAAGATTTCAGCAGAGAGATCTGCAGTTAGTCTAATGTTCTTCCTTTTGTAGGTTATGGTTTTTCTCATGTCTGGCTGCTTTCAGAATTTTCTCCTTCATATTAACTTTAGTGAAATTGATTATGATGTGTCTGGGGGATGTCTTATTCAGGTTGAGTTGTGCTGGAGTTCTGAAACTTCTGCTGTCTGAATTTCAGAATCTCTTTGCATGTCTGGAAAGTTCTCTTCCATAATCTCATGAAGAGGAGACTCTGTGTCTTGTGAAGCTGCTTCATTGCTTTTGGGGATCTGTATGAGGCGAATATTGGTTTTCTTCTAATTATCCCAGAGCTCTCAGAGAGAGTGATCTGTTTTTGCCTTACATTTCTCTTCCTCTTTGGAGGTTTCGGAGCATTCAAAAGCTTTGTCTTCTGTGCCAGAAATCCTTTCTTCTGCTTGATCCATTCTGTTACTGAGGGATTCTACTGTATTTCTCAGTTCTTTGAGGGCTGCAACTTCTTGCCTCAATGTGTCAAAATCTTTGGTCATTTTGTCTTTGAATTTGTTGAATTCTTGAGACATCTTTTGGGTCATCTTTTGGATTACTGCTTGAAATTCTAATTCCATTTTTTCCTCCATTCTGGTGATCTTATTTGCTATCCAGATTCTGAAGTCGATTTCTGACATCTCAGCCATTTGCCTATGCAAGGGATCTTGTGCTGTGTCTGCTTTGTTGTTCCTTGGATGAGTTGATCTACTCTGATTAGTCATATTGCCAAAGTTTTTCCATTGATTCCACCCCATGATTTTCACTGTTGCCTCTGGCTGTCCTCAGAGTTGGGAAGGTGTCTCTCCAAGATTAGGCCCTGGTGGGATCACCCTATTGTTGCTGGAACTTTGTAGGGAGTGACCCTGTGTAGCTCCTCTGGGACTTCCCCAGCAAGGGAGTTCTGGCTGTGGGAGTAGCTCTGGAGTGTGGCACTCCAGGTTACATCAGCAGGGTGGGGGATGGTGCACACAGTTCTGGAAGTGCCAGGCTTTCGCAAAGAGAGCCCATGGCTCCAGCAGTCTCTGGCCGGAAGGAGGGCTCCATTCAGAGGCAGAGAGGGCTCTGGAGGGAGGGCCCCAGTTCCACGGCTTCTGGGGTCCCTGGCCAGACCCGCGGGGCTGGGGCAGAGGCAAGGAGGGTATGGGAGGGAGGATGCGGGTTTCGTGGATTCTGGAGTCCCTGGCTGGAGGTAGGTGTGCTGAGGCCCGGCAGGCTCAGGGCACGGGGGTGCGCTGTTGCCAGGGGAGTTCCTGACCAGGGGCAGTCCTGCAGAGGCCCTGCAGGTGTCAGGTGCAAGCCTGCGCAGTTGCAGGGGGAGTCCCTGGCCAGGGTGGACCTGTGGTCTCGCAGTCACCAACAGAGTCCCTGTCAGAAGGCAGACATGCAGAGGCCTGGCAAGCACTTGGCTCAGGGCTGTGCATTTGCTGGGAGAGTTCCTGCCCAAGGGAGGGCCTACAGAGGCCCTGCAAGTGCCAGGCACAGGATCACGCAGTTGCTGGGGGAGTTGTTGGCTGAGGGTGAACCTACGGAGGCCTGGTGGTCGCTGGCAGAGTCCCTGGCAGGCCTGCAGAGGCCAGTCAAGCGCAGGGCGCAGGTCTGTGTGGTAGCCGGGGGAGTTCCTGGCTGGGGGTGGGCCTGTGGAGGTCCTGTGGGTACCAGACACATGCCCATGTGGTTGCCGGGAGAGTCCCTGGCTGGGGGTGGACCTGCGGAGACCTGGCAGTCTCTGGCAGAGTCCCTGACAGAAGGCGAGCCTGCGGAGGTCCATCAAGCATGGGGTGCAGGGCTGAGTGGTCACTGGGGGAGTTCCTGGCTGGGGGCAGACCTGCAGAGGCCTGGTGGTTCCCAGAGGAGTCCCTGGCAGAAGGCGGACCTGCGGAGGCCCTGCAGCCTCAGGGTGCGGGGCTGCGCAGTTGCCGAGAGAGTTCCTGGCCAGGGGGAGGGCCTGCAGAGGCCCTGTGGATGCCAGGCGCAGGCCCGCGTGTTTGCCAGGGGAGTCACTGGCCAGGGGTGCACCTGTGGAGGCCTGGCGGATTCCAGAGGAGTCCCTGGCTGAAGGCAGGCCTGTGGAGGCCTGCCAAGCATGAGGCACAGGACTGTGCAGTTGCCCACGGGGACAAGTACGTTTTTCATAGATGACTATAATGTAGTCATGCTAGAAACCAAGTGAAAGGGAGGAAACAAAGAAATCAAAAGATCATATCACAAACAAGTTGTTAGTTGAAACCAAATGAAAAGGTATCATAAAAAAAGCTCAGCAATGTCAGTGTGGGTGTGTGTAGGAGAAAGAAAACCATTAATAGCTCATTTACTTTTAGAAAATGTCTTTGTCATTCTAAAAATATGACCATTTGTCACATAGCACTATGCTCTTTCAGTGTAATTTTGTAAAATAAGATGTTGGAGAACAAGGTAATAGTAATCATTCTGTGTCTGCTGACGTTTTGAAAATAGCATCAGAAGTGAGTAGCCCCTCTTCCTCAACTATTCAAAAATCAGAGGTGCATCAGTTGTGGAGAGAGGCAGCACTGTATGGCAGCATTCATGGAAAAGTGCTATTCTGACCAGGCTGGTGGCTTGTACCTGTAATGTTAGCACTCCAGGAGGCCAAGGTGGGAGGATTTCTTGAGGTCAGGAGTTCACAATCAGCCTGAGCAAGAGGGAGACTCAGTTTCTACTACAAATAGAAAAATTAGCTGGGGGTTGTGGTGGTCACCTGTAGTCCTAGGAACTTGGGAGGCTGAGGCAAGACATTCTCTTGAGCCCAAGAGTTTGAGGTTGTTGTGAGCCCTGATGATGCCACAGCACTCTACAGAGGGTGACAAAGTGAGACTCAGTCTCAAAAAAGAAAAAGAATGAAAAATGCTATTCTTTGCCAAGTTAGGATAGTTAAGTGAAATAAGGGAAGAAATAATAACAAATACAACTTCTGGGATCTTAAATGAGTTATCAAACTATAGCAAATCACTAACTTTTCATCCTATAACAAAATTGCTAAACCACCAGAGAGTGATGCTGCAGTTTACCAGGCAAGTAATGCCAGAGAGTGCATGGAAGAAATCCAAAGGGAGAACGAGGAATGAGGAGAAATTTGGGAGCCATAAGTGATCAGAGTTCAAATTCCCAGATTCTGTCACTTCTTACCTATGTGTTCCAAGATATGTGATCTGAGTCTTTGCTTCTTCAGTTGAAAATGAGAATAATAAGATATAGTACCTACCCTGTAATACTTTTGCACAGACTAGAAGTTTCTAGCAAAACAAAGAGACATAAATAAGTTCTAAATAAGTAACTGGTATTTTTGCTATTTCTTTTTCAACCCTCCAGGATAATATCTAGTTCCTTATTTTCATGTAATAATTCACCTCATTCTTTCAGAATAAACTTTAAATTTCTATACTAAAAGAGTCATGTGGAATCAGCCAAGAGAGAGATAATGATTTTGTTTTAAAAAGTCATAATAAATCATACCAAGAACTATTAGAAATTTCATATGGGAAAATGAAAAAATTAAAAACTATAAGGTTGAGAAAGAAGGAAATCAAACTGAGGGTAGTCTTTGTAATTAGGATTTGTACTCTATTTATCATCTGAATACAATGAGACTTCAGTGTAGGCTTAGCTCTTCGTCACCAGTGATTAGAAGCATAAAATTTAATTTGTGGCACAATGACCTTGGCACTGATCACTGTGCTATTCCTTGTACCAGAAGTTTAATAGTTATTCAGAAATAAGAACTTTACTTTATTCTCCCTATCCCACCACCTTCTTCATGTACCCAGTTCACCTCCTTACTGGGTTTACCCATAGCCCATAATTATAATCGCTCTGTCTCCCACTTACTTTCCTTGCCTTGCCTCTTATAGTACAAAGGCCAGCAAACCCTCAGCTTTCTCACTGTCACTCCACTTCTCCTTATAGAGAAACTTGAGATCTCCATGCTGTCCTCCCTCCTCTCTCTCCACTCCTTCCCTCTCAGATCTACCCCAGTCAGGATATTGTGCTCTGCTTCAATTGTTCTCATCCAGTGCACCAAATCCAGCAGTAAACTCTACATTTTTATCTTAGGGAGCAACATGTGACGCAGATTGCCTACTCTCTGACAAACCTCATTTAATTGACTACAGGGACAACTAGTTGCCTGCTGTGTCTCAGATTTCACAGGCTGCTACTACTCTCTTTTTTCTTGAGTTCTGAATATGGGAGTGCACTGCGCCAAGTCCTCAGGCTCCACTTTATCCATGTCAACTTCTTTGACATGTTGTCCAGACAATGGCTTTAAATGACATTGACATATTTCATCAAGTCTAACATTAAATGAAGGAAGAGATCAAGGTTAGCAATTAACTTTGAAGTGTTTTAAATTTTTCTTAACTAATAGGCTTTATTTCTTAGAGCAGGTTTAGATTTGCAGAAATATTGAACAGAGCCCCCACACACTCCCTGTCCTCCCACCCACCCTGATTCCCCTGTTATTAACATTTTGCACTAGTGTGGTATATGTGTTGCAACTGACAAACTAATACTAATGTATTATTATTAACTAAAGTCCATGGTTGGCATTAGGGTTCACACTTTGAGTTGTACATTTTATGGATTTAGACAAATGTGGAATGTCATATATCTGCCATGATAATATACAGAATAGTTTCATTTCCCTAAAAGTTCCTCATGTTCTCCTAATTCATTTCTTTACCCCTCTACCTCAACCAAACTACCAGTGTTCTGATTTTTACATGACTTGACTTTTCCCAGGGCACATAATAGAAAGCTCATGCTCAAGTTTCCTGCAGCTCCTAACTCACTAACTTTATGTTTAGTGCTCTTGCTTTTCAGAGCTATTAAGAAACAGTAGCTCACTTCTTGGGTAAAAAAAGAAAAAAAATTCACCTAATGTGTTCCATCTTGTACTCCTTTCAGAGAGAATGCTTGATTCCTAATTATCACTCAGCTGTGGTGTCCGCTGCTGACATCTGAAACCTGCGATTAACATGGGAGCTTGTTGTGAAATAGTTTCTCACGTAGAATCACTTTCTCTTTCTAGGATTCTCTCCATTCCCAGTTTTTTTTTTCTCTGTCTTCTTGTCTCCATTAATGGGTTTGAGTTAATGAGATTTTTTTAAATCTGTTTTTGTGTAATGCCACTTTAATTAAGAAATGGCCCAAAGCAAATTGATTTTCCTAGTCATTCCTGGGGGAAGGCTATGTGCAAGAGTCTCCAAATGAAGGATGCTCTAATATTGGAATTTGTGGTGGGGGAGTAGGCAGTATGGAGAGCTACCAAAAGGCCAGGTGTCTTTCTGCAGGGATGGGGCAGAGGCACTGCTGCCTGGATGACTTTACTGTTAAGGAGACAGTCTCAACTCTAGTTTTCTTTGGGATACCTGGAAGGGTGGTTGAAATGTGACAAGTGGGAGGGAAACTTTGTGGCCTACATCTTGGCTCCTGAGGGGTCCCCCCCTCCTTTACTCATGTGGCCAGCAGACATCAGATCATTTCATTATCCTCCAATGCCAGGGTATCTCCTTGAGGAAACCTACTGGTTATAAAATCACGGTATTGCCAAACACAGAGAGACCTTCTTAGGGATAAAGATCATGTATCCAAGAGGGAAAATTACTTATGTTCAATATGTATGGTTTACTTCCCCAAATTGCTTGCCATTTCTCAGACATGCATACATATCCCACATGCTCACCTGATGTCTGTGTTGCCGTTTCTTTATTTCTCCCTCCTCTTCTTCCAAGATGTCTCCTCTGTGGCTCCTGGGAGAGCCAGTTGCTCCTTTCTCACTCTCCCCATAGTTCTATATACATAATTTTATTTAGCATTCTTCAATCCTTCCCTAAGTGATGAATTCTTTTTTAGAGCTCCATAATCCACAGTCCAGTGCTCAAGGAATTGTTGATTGAAAGAATGAGCTTAGATGTTTTAGATATGGTATAGCAGCAGTCCCGGGTGGGGTGTAACCTGTGTTGACCCTCTAGCTGCTTCAGCATGTCCCATGCTCTACCAGGGGAATTGCATGGGGATGAGAACCTCCTGAGAAAGAATTAGCTCTAGAAGACTTGTTCCTAGAAAGACCTTATCTCTTCTGCCTCCAGGCTCCTACACATGCTCTGCACATGTTCTGGCTGAGACTGCCTCCACCTCTCTACTGAGCTAATATCACTGATATTTCAGAGCTGAGTTGCTTAGGTATCTTTCTTAGCCACCTAGACTGTCAGCCTCACTTGCCTGCCCTTCTCTAAGCCCCATGATTTCCACATCATTTCAACATCCTGTTTAGTTATTTGTCCAAGATTTGTCCTACCTATGTGTTTGTAAACTTTATAAGGTCAAGGACCATCTCTGTCTTCTTCATTGCTTTAGGCTCAGTACCTACACACAGTAGGCACTCAAACATATTTAAGTCAATAAATGAGTACAAGCAAATACCCACTGCACACATCACCTCAGATCCTCATGAGCAAGTCAGATCTAATATGTGGCAGACATATGTGATCTCCTCTCTGCAGTCTGGTTTTCACCTTCCTGATCTTAGTAGCTGCATCATCATCTACCCAGTTGCTAAAGCCGGTGGTGTGGTAATTGATCTCAACTCTTCTCCCTTACCAGACCTCCAAGTTGACTCTATCAGCAAATACTTCCCGGTCCAAGATGCATCTTACCTTTACCTGTGTCCGCCTCCACTGTCACTCTTCTGCTTCAGCTACCGTCATTTCTCAGCTGAGTGACTACAAATAACCTCCCTATCTCCGTCCTTGGTTCCCCTCCAATCTATTCTCCACAAAGCAAGCAAGGCAATTTTTACATTTCTTTGCAAAACATGAAGAAAACTATGACATTCACCCACCCTTTCATAGCTTCTCATGCTTCACCCTCAAATCTGGAGCATGACCCAGCCCCTCCTTAAGGCTCCTGCCTCACCTCCTCCCATTCTGCCTCTCCTACCTGGCTCCAGCCACACTCACTTCAACTGTAGGTTGTTGAATGTGTAGTGTGCTTTTCTTCCTTAAGGCTATTCACTTTGCCTGCAAAACTCTTCAATTAGCTCCTTAAAGGGTGGTTTCCTTCCCACCCTTTGGGCTCAATTTAGAAATCATTTTCTGCACAAGGACCCCTCCTGACCTCACCATCAGCTCTGACTCCTGATTTCAGTCTCGACTATTTCCAACTATTTCTGCCTTAGCATTGCACATAAGCAGCTAAACATTTATTAATTGGTTCATCTGTTATTGTCCGTCTGCACACTTTCATGTGAACTCCAAAATGCCTCTTGGCATGTAGTTAAACACCATGAGCCTGTAATAGATGTTTAAAAAATGTTTGTTGACAAATGACTGAACAAAGCTCAAGAACAAAGGAGTGGAGATAAAGTAGAAGGGTGGTACATAGCTGGCTGCAGAAGCCCAGACATCAATTCTCTCTCCTTCCATCCCCATCAGCTTCAGTGATCATCCTATCTGATGCTCAGTAGAGGCCAAGTTCTCATCTCAGGCAGAGCAGAGGCAGAATCATCACCACAATAGGCTGGACGGTCTGGGATCTAGTCATAGCCAAGAAGGTCTGTTGTTTGGACCCTAGGGTGGTGCCATATGGGAAGAATTTGGGCCTTGCTAAGACCCATATGGGAAGAATTTGAGGAGGCTAAAGATTCTGTAGCATGAGTGAGGGTGGAGCCAGGAAAACATCATTTTGTGAGAGTTGTGACCAGGGAACATGTGGGTCTTGATTGTCTAAGTCTTTTAAGTCTTGTTTCTCAATTGTTAATTTATTTGGGGTTTGATTTTTATCTTCAAGCCCTTTAGAATAGGCAGTAATGGCAATCATGTGCCTCAGTAGTAGTGGAAGATGAGAAGTCATGGAATTAAACAAAACCTCAGCCCCTCTGATGGTTGTGGTTACAATTTTATGAAGTTACTTTGGAAGTACATTAAAAAGCAGATGCAAAAGATCTTTGAGCCTTGTTCCAGCTGTAATAATAACCCTACTTGTATTTATGTCAATGAGTACATTAACAGTCTTAATATGTCACAGGTGGCTACATTTTATTTTTTAAAGCATTCTTATAAGGCTATCCAATTTAAGTATACATTTGGGCCAAATTCTCATCCTTTGTGGCTCTATGGGGACATGAATTCATTAGTGAAAAGGCACAGTGTTCTTTGAAAGGAAGAATTATCTACCAGTTAGTGAGCTGGCCTAAAATACTAGGAACTCTATATCCTGTTTCCACTCTGTTCATCATAAACTTATTTCCTTCAGGGGGAGCTGGTTTTCCTCAGGGCTAATGTTTTTTGTTGTCACCTCTGTCATTGGTTCTAGGTGAGGAAAATGAGATCCCAGAGAACCAACATGTATTAGTCTTGCCCAATGTCCAACCTCTTCAGGCTCCCTCAGCCTCTGGAGTGGAGGCTGCTTAAGCCGACTTTCAGGGCCAGTCATTTCTTGGGTTTAAGCGGCAGTAAGATGTTCTAGCACATTCCCTAAATCTCTGCTCATAGTCACATGTACCTCTGGTTCATCTCTGACCTTGAGCTCAGCAATGTATGCAGGCCCTCCTGGCACAGATGAAGATCTAGTCTCTAGCTCATGTGTCAGTTCTGAGAATGGGGCTCCCCCTTTGTCCCTGGTACCTAAATTTCTACATGTAAAACCTGATGTTATAATTGTCTGTTTTAATTTTATTTTTTCTTTTAAATTTTTTAACTTGGTAAAATATGCATTATATAAAATTTACCATTTTGACTATTTAAAAATGTATAGGGCAGTGGCATTAAGTACATTCACACTGTTGGGCAGCCATCACTCCTCTCCATCTCTAGAGCCTGTTCATCAACCCATGCTTGAACTTTGAACCCTTTAAACAGTACTTCCCCATTCCTCCCCTGTCCCACCCCAGTCACTGGTAACCATGCTTCTGCCTTCTCGCCATGGTCATTGTCTCTTTCAACAGAGTTTCGCCTGCTCATTTCTTTGTTCTCTGGCCACAGGGACCAGTCAGGGGTTAGAGTCTTATTTTTGAAACTTAAGTGATAGAACAGTGATATTTGTTTACAAATTTTTTGTTTTCTTCCTGCTTGGACTTCTGAGTATCATAGCATCCCTCAGTCTTAACTGCCTTTCCATGCCAGTCTGTCATAATTTGCCTACTGAGTTGCTTTGAGCTCTGTGCCCCTGATACATTCTCTCTACCTCCGATCCCTCTTTCCCCATATCTGAGATGTATTTCCACACCCTTTGATGCAGCATTCTGTCCAGATGCTACCGCTTCTTTGCACCTGTGGCAAACCTTTCTCCTTCTCCACAATCCTTAGCAGACACCAGACATCTACCCATCCCAGCACTCTCTTTTCCATTGCTCTTCCTCTGGCTATCTGGCTGCCCCTTGAAGCATGAAAATATTACCACTCACTGCACAATCTCATGGAAACAAGGCCTCTGACTCTGCAACTTTATTAGTACAAAGGTCTTGATCTCTCTGGAAGGATATGTGTAGATTTGGATTCAGAATTATTAGCAGAGGGCAATAAGAAGTAGCAAATTACTCCACGAGGAAAATAGCACACTAGCTAGCAACACAAATTGAAATGCTTCCCAATTGGCAAGAGTTACTCAATGTAGAAATCCCTTTTCATGTACAGGTTTAAACAATTGATTTAAAACATCATCTATACCATTTCCCCAGGTCTGCCACCCCACTATGTGAACTATGAACTTCTTTGACAACTTTCTCAACAAGGGTGACCCTAAGTTTCTTTGGAAAACCTACTGATAAAGATCTAAGTACATTTCAGAGTGTCCCATTGTTTTAAGCTGTTTGGATTGTTAAAACCTAAGGTCCTATTCTGAGATGATTTTTAATGTGCAGTATTATTTTTTGCTTCTATTCAAGTTTGAGTTCTGCTGAGGAATTGGTTTCTATACCATTTTAATAGGAAGCATTTTTAGAGGTCAGTGAAATATTATTGTGATATTGAGTATAATGACCCCATTCCTCATCTCCTTCAATAGAAGTGATACTTATCTCCCTCAGAAGAGAGATGAGGTAGAATTGGGTATTCATAATGATACTGTGCACTCTCAAGTATGTCAGTTTCCCAGTGAACTTTTAAAAATAGTGCAGACATTCTCTTCAAAATAGCAGTTGTGTTTTCTCTAATACTCTTTGTTATCTAGTCAACATTAAGGCAAAACTCCTGGGTCTTGGTGTCAGGCAGGCCAGTGAGGAGATTAAAGTGAAATTGCAGTGCAGAAGGATACTTGTGTAAAGGGGGCAATGAGTGTTTTCAATGAGGGAATCAGGGACATAAAAAGTCTGTTAAGACTCATACAAGAAGCAAAGAAGGAGAAAACATTTGGGGAACAAACTAATAATAAAAGAAAACAAATGACTAATATTGAGACTTAATGTTGCTCAGAAGAATTCCCTGATTTGTGCCTGCACCCATTGGGAAGGCCAAAGCCCACTTTGGTGACCTCACTCATTAAAGGTGACACTCTTGTTTTAGATGTCTGGTGTCTGCTAACATGCCAAATAATAGGACAAAAGCTTTCTCATCATTTTTAGGTGTTAGAAGGAAAGTAAGTTTTTATTTAGAAGACCTCTGTTCAAGTTCCACTTCCATTATTTCTCAGATGCATGTATTTGGAGCAAATTATTTACTCTCTCTGAAGCTTTTCTCTCTGTAAATAATAATAACAAAGCCCACTTGGTAGGGTCCTTGTAGGCACCAAAAGAGTTCAGGGATCATTGAGTATAAGGAAGCATTCTACAATAATTAAAGCTAGATGTTCCTAAAAGAAATAAATCTTGCAGGCTCTGAAAAGAAAAATTCAACTATTTGTTCCTTAGAAGATGTCAGATGCAAAAAGAAAGCAAAGCTGGGAGAGTTTATATTTTCCTGTACAGTTCTGTTGAAGTGTTCCGGGTCATGTTTTTTCAGCTGCTAATAATGGAAATTCCTCCTGCCAAATATGTATTAATGATAACACTTATTCTAAACCTTTCCTGGCTGCTACTCTAGCACTAAGCCAGTGCATTTGAGTCCCACAAAGCCAGATGACACATATTTTTTGGAACTTACCTTTATGAAGGCACTTCAATTCGTCCTAGATTTTATTAGATGGGCCTTCTCTGATCTGCGTTATATTATAGAAAATAGAGGTAATTTCATTTTGTGAAAAGAAACCTTATTTTTTAAAGAACAGCTTCAGATTTACAGAAAATTTGCAAAGACAATTTTTACACACTCAAAACCCTATTTCCCCTGTTTTTTGCTTTTGTTTTTTTTTTGGAGACAGAGTTTCACTTTGTCACCCCCAGTAGAGTGCTGTCATGTCACAGTTCACAGCAACCTCTAGCTCTTGGGCTTCGGCGATTCTCTTGTCTCAGCCTCCTGAGTAGCTGGGACTACAGGCGCCTGCCACAACACCAGGCTATTTTTAGTTGCAATTTGGCTGGGGCCAGGTTCGAACCCCCCACCCTCAGTATAGGGGGGCTGGCACCCTACTCACTGAGCCACAGGCACCACCCACCCCGTTATTATCATCATATATTATTACGGCTCATTTGATGCAATTAATGAGCTAATGTTAATATGTCATTATTAACTAAAATTCATCCTTTATTCAGATTTTCTTAGGTTTCGCCTAATGTCCTTTTTCTCTTCCAGGATTCCATCCAGAATACTATGTTACATTTAGGTATCATATCTCCTTATGTTCCTTTTCACTGAGATATTTTCTCAGGCTTTCCTTATTTTCATGACCTTGACAGTTTTGAGGAATTTTAAAAGATGTCCTTTAGTTGGGATTTGTCCAATATTATCCTCATAATTAGTCTGGAGTTATGGTTTTGGAGAGGAAGACCATAGAGATGAAGCACCATTTTCATCATTTCATATCAAGGCTACATGCTATGAGCAGGACTTACTATTCTTGTAAACTTTGATTACCTGGCTGAGGCAGTATTCAGCAGGTTTATCCGATGTAAAATTATCTTTTATTCCTCCTTTCCACACTGTTCTCTCCTTAAGGTAGGTACTGTGTGCAAGGCACAATGCCACACTTCCAGAGTAGAGGGTTAGGCCCATTTCTCCATAAGTTATTTGGAATTATTCTGCTTGATAAATATGTCCCTTTCACCCCATTTATTACTTTAGCTATTGATATTGTTATGAACTTTAAACAGAGTAATACAGAGGATCAGCAAAACAAAAAGTTGTTTCTTTGAAAAGATAAATAAAATAAATGGACTTCTTGCTAGATTAACTAGGAATAGAATGAAAAGGACCCTAATAAACTCAATGAGAAATGAAAAAGGAGATATTACAACTGATATCACAGAAATACAAAATGTTACCTGTGAATACTATGAAAATCTTTATGCACATAATGCTCAAGTATGTAGAGAAAATGGACAAATACCTTGGGGGAATCATACAATCCCCCAAGCCTCAATCAGGAAGAAATAGAATTCCTGAACAGACCAGTCATGAGGAATGAAGTTGAACCAGCAATACAAAATCTCCCAAGGACAAAAATATCTTGCAACAGATGGATTCACAACCAAATTTTATCAGACTTACAAAGAACAGTTGGTATCCATACTGCAGACATTATTCAATAACATCAAGAAGGAAATCCTCTAACTCATGCTACAAAGCCAGTATCACCTTGATACCAAAGCCAGGAAAGGACACTACAAGAAAGAAAACTACAGACCAATATCCCTTATGACTATAGATGTAAAATTTTTTTTTTTGGTGTTATATACAATTTTAAG
Organism: Perodicticus potto; assembly: GCA_963574655.1. Taxonomy (NCBI): domain Eukaryota; kingdom Metazoa; phylum Chordata; class Mammalia; order Primates; family Lorisidae; genus Perodicticus; species Perodicticus potto. Next base: position 13,878 of record CAUYRH010046708.1, read on the forward strand.
TGTTTTCATCAAACTGGTTAACATAGCCTTCGCAGCATTTTCTTAGTTATTGTTAAGACATTTATATTCTACACCTAGTAGATTTCACATATACCCTTGTAAGATGCACTGAAGGTGTGGTTCCACCAATTACTGTCCCTCCACCTATCCTCCCCTTTCCCCTCCCCTCCTGCTTCCCTTACCCCCTCTTCTTGATCTATAATTGGGTTATAACTTTCATAAGAAAGCTATAAATTGGTTTCATAGTAAGACTGAGTACATTGGATACTTTTCCTTCCATTCTTGAGATACTTTGCTAAGAAGAATATGTTCCAGCTCCATCCATGTAAACATGAAAGAGGTAAAGTCTCCATCTTTCTTTAAGGCTACATAATATTCCATGGTGTACATATACCACAATTTATTGATTCATTC
>CAUYRH010046710.1:0-20704 GCA_963574655.1 Perodicticus potto
GGTGCCTGTAGTCCCAGCTACTTGGGAGGCGGAGGCAGGAGACTCGCTTGAGCCAGGAATTGGAGGTTGCTGTGAGCTGTGATGCCACGGCACTCTCTCCAGGGTAACAGCTTGAGGCTCTGTCTCAAAAAAAATAAAAAATAAAAAATAAAAAAATAATAATAATAATGTGGTACATAAATGCAAGAAGTTAGTAGTGGGGAAAATGTTCAGTGAGAGGGAATAAATAAGAATTGTTTATACTAGCTATTCAATTTTTTCATAAACTTAACACTGCTTTAAAAACTGTCTATTAATTTTTTTAAGTTAATTTATGTAATTTTCTCAGATGCTTATCTAACCTATGTAGAGTTCTAGTCTTCACCGGGAATGCTGGACAAGTAGAAATACACAGTATATGGCTTTCTTGGTAGTATAACTTTTATTTTTTTTTATTTTTATTTTTATTTTTTTGAGACAGAGCCTCAAGCTGTCACCCTGGATAGAGTGCTATGGCATCACACCTCACAGCAACCTCCAATTCCTGGCCTCAAGCGAGTCTACTGCCTCCACCTCCCAAGTAGCTGGGACTGCAGGCGTCCGCCACAACGCCCGGCCATTTTTTGGTTGCAGCCACCATTGTTGTTTGGCGGGCCCGGGCTGGATTCGAACCTGCCAGCTCAGGTGTACGTGGCTGGCGCCTTAGCCCGTTGAGCCACAGGCGCCGAGCCGGTAGTATAGCTTTTAATACGTGAAAATGTTTTTCAGTCTTAGTATAACCTTAAGAAACCCGAGACCTATACCAAAAATATACCTAAACCAACTGAAAAGTCTCAGTTTTAAATATATTTTTAGGCTTTGGAAGTTTATAAAAGAAAGTAGACTGCAAATACAGAAAAAAACACAGTGAACATTTTTGTTCACATTTATAAATGTGAAGGTATAAGACAAAAAAAATTCCCTGTATAGTTTAAAAATTTTAATAATGAGGCTCGGCACCTGTGGCTCAATGGGCTAAAGCGCCAGCCACGTACACCTGAGCTGGTGGGTTCGAATCCAGCCCGGGCCCGCCAAACAACAACAGCTGCAACCAAAAAATGGCCGGGCGTTGTGGCAGGTGCCTGTAGTCCCAGCTACTTGGGAGGCAGAGGCAGGAGACTCACTTGAGCCCAGGAACTGGAGATTGCTGTGAGCTGTGATGCCACGGCACTCTATCCAGGGTGACAGCTTGAGGCTCTGTCTCAAAAAAAAAAAAAGAAAAAAAATTTTAATAATGAATTCATGCTTCCTATTCATTTTTAAACATTATAAGTATAAATGTTAGGAACATATCCTTGTTTTTAGTATTGTATTATTATATCAATTTTTAAATTGATGAAATTTAATCTTTCACTATAAGTCACTGAAATTTGATATTTATCATAATACAAATAACTTCAGAAAAAACACCTGACCTATGTCCTCAGATTGTTTTGAAGCTCAAAGAGGGTAACATATATTAGTTTGTTGTGAGATTTTTAAGAAATTCTTTAGAAATGAAGGATGAATATCATCAGCCTGTGTTTCTGCTTTGCAAAGTCTAGTTCTGTGGGATGTATCACTCTTTAACAGAGAAAACTTTCCACAGCATCAAGACATCATTTGGGACTGCAGGTCTGATAGGCAAGGCTGTGAACCTACAAGGTCTTAGAGACCACGCTTAATTCCATCGAACTCAACAAATTTTCTAGTGATACAAGTTATTCAATTTCTTAAGGTTGCAGTTTTCCCATCTATTAAATGGTGCTAATAATAGTACCTTTCTCATAAAGGTGGTGTGGACATTAAATATAAATTAATATGGGCAATAAATATATGTAACTCACACTTGTTACATATATTTATGTAATAATGTCTTCATTGGTCTAACAAAGGTTCACTGAGCAAGTGCTGGATAACTGGTAACATATGATATACCAAATGCAGTGTTTTTTCAAAAATGAAGAAAACAGAGTTGATGCCTGGAAGGAGCCTACTGGCTCATAAGAGACACAAGACAAGGCACCAGTAACTCCAATGCAAAATCCACAGGGCCATGGCTTGGAGAGGTACTTTAAGCATAAACAAAAGCAGGGAAGCAGAAAAATTCAGAGCATGTAGGAAGCAGCAATAGTGAAATCTTGCCAGAGCCTCAGCTATGTCTTCATTGGTCTAACAAAGGTTCATTGAGCACCCACTATGGGTGGGGAACTGTGCCAGCCTCCTAGAGATGCAATGAAGAGGCAGACAAAGCTGGATCTTTGGGGAGGAGTGTGTGTGCAGGGGGCACAGTGTCTGTTAACCACGGGCTAGCCCCCTGAAAGCTAACTCTCCAATAATTAACTCTAACTTTTCTTGTCTTTCTGATTCTTTTCCTTAAAAAAAAAGCCCCTGAGGGCAGAAACCAAGTTTGTCTTGTTTGAAGCTGAATCCACAGCATCCAGCACAATGTCTACATTTATTGAGCCCTAAAATTATTAATGCACTTTCTTGCCCATTCTTTAGGACTATCTGGGCTTAAGCAACCTCCCAAACTAGCCTTATATCTATTCCTCCCCTCTCTAATGGGATGAAATAAACCTAAGCCTTTGGTCTGATTCATCTACACTACAAACCCAGAACAAATGGAATGATAATCCATCTGTCACCTCTTTGACCTGCAGAGATGAAATGAACCTCATAATTCCCAAAGCCAGTAGCCCCAGGTGTTAGTGAATTGAACACTGGTCACACCTCTAGGAGAGATCAGGTGACACAGGTGAAAATACAAGTAGAATCAAAACATTTTGGCAGGAATGCCAAACTATTTAAACTTTCCAGGTCCTCAGTCTTCACTCCAGGGGAAAGGCTTGGCTCCCACAGTGAAGTAACAGAGACCTACCTTGACCTCTTCCCAGAAAGGTTATGACCAAAAAGGTCAGCCTCAAACTTTAAATATTATTACCTCCACTCTCCCTGGGGATGGTGAGAAATGAGCTTTCTTTCCACACAACTTTACTCCAGAAATATAGGTATTGTTTCTTTCTCTCTCTCTCTCTCTCACACACACACACATATCCAAAGAATACATCAAAACTGCCCAGTTAACACTGATTATCAATTCAATACTGAAGTTCCCTCTTATCCAGAAAAATCAAACAAGAGAAGTCTCCTAAAATCTCAACAAAAAGAAGAGCTAGCAACAACTGCTTCATTTGCCACCTTCAAGTTAGAAACAGAAAATCAAGGGGAGACAGGAGTCCCTTCCATTGGTAGATGGGCTGTGCTTGCCTGGGGGGTGGAGGGGGTGGTAATGGGAATAGTGGGGCTGGGACACAGGCCTCTGGAGTCAGATGGCCTCACTGTGAATCTTGGTACTGCCACTTTAAGCTACATGATCTTGGCAAGTTACCAAATCTCTCTGGAGTTTCTGTTTTTCACCTATAAATTAAGAAAAAAAATAAGTACTTCATAGAGCTAGGTAACCAAAAAGAGGGAGTGCCTATGAAATGTGTAGCACAAGGCTCAGCATGCAATAAGTGTTCAAAAATGGTAGAAATTCCCACCATTATCATCATCATCACCATCTCATGATAAAAAGTTGTGGGCAGCCATTTTATAAGAAAACCCTCATTGAGTCAGAGGTTTATGTTTGTTTTTTTAATTGTTGGGGATTCATTGAGGGTACAAGAAACCATGTTACACTGATTGCATTTGTTGGATAAAGACCCTCTCACAATCGTGTTTTGCCCCCAAAAGGTGTGGCACACACCAACCAAGACCCCACCTCCCTCGCTCCTGATGCCTTGCCAAATTTTTCTGCTACTCTTAATTTAATTACTTCATTCCATGATCTCAAATGACTCAATCAATTGAAAAAAAGCCATTTTCCCTCCATGAGCACGTGAAATCCCATGGCTTTTCCATCCCATGGCTGGAGGGTTTCAGCTCAGCTTTGGCAGACTGATGTAAACAATAGGTCAAAGGAATTTTAATAGCTATTTCATTAATGGGATCCCATTAACAACCTTCCCAACCAGCCCTGCTGATGGCCCAGTGCATAGCTGTCCAATTACCAAACAACAAAGTCCCCATAAAACTGGACCCTGGCCTCTGAGGTTAAAGATTAAGCAGTCCTTGGAAACAACAACATTGGTCTCTCCAGTGTCTCTCTTTTCTCGTATAAAAGAGAAAACAATGAGGTGTAATAAAAAAGTTGTGCAAAACACTAGGGTCCCTTTCCCAGCTACTAGCTACCAAGGAAGACTGTGATGCTGCCAGGGAGGGCAAGGGTCTGAGCAGTCAGTTTTTAAAAGTGGGACTCACACTCCCCTATCCCAGAATAATATATATCACAGCAAAAATCTGAGGGCATAGCTGGGGAAGAGGTGAGGCGGGGACTGAACCCAGAGAAAGCAGGAGGGACTGTCACAGCAGGAAGAGACAGGGCCACTCCAAACAGGAAACCAAACAGGCAACTGGATAAAGAGAGGTGATGCTCCAACCCCCACAAAGTAATGCTCTCTCTAGGAAGGCTGAACACCTACTAGAAGGCAAAAGTTGGACTAAAATAAAGTTAACCTTTTTTTAGAGAGCAATTTTCAATATCTCAAAAAAATTTTAAATGTACATTCTCTTTGATCCAACCAATAGGTACTACTAAAAAGTACCCTATAAGTATAGGAGGAAAAGGAAAAGTACCCTGTAAGTATACTAAAAAGTGTACTCCAAAATATTATGTATAAGAATTCTCATCGATGGCTTGTCGCCTGTGGCTCAATGGGCTAAGGCGCCAGCCACCTACACCTGAGCTGGTGGGTTCAAATCCAGCCCGGGCCCACCAAACAACAATGACGGCTGCAACGAAAAAATGGCTGGGTGCTGTGGCGGGCGCGTGTAGTCCCAGCTACTTGGGAGGCTGAGGCAAGAGACTCGCTTGAGGCCAGGAATTGGAGGTTGCTGTGAGGTGTGATGCCATAGCACTCTATCCAGGGTGACAGCTTGAGGCTCTGTCTCAAAAAAAAAAAAAAAAAATGAATTCTCATTGAAGCATTTTATATAAAAGAGAAAACTAGAAAAATTAATGTTTGTTCAATAGAAGACTAGTTAAATAAGTTATATTTCATCCATATGATGCAGCAAATAATAAGATACAACCACACACAAGGGTCTGGAAAGAATTGCAAGATTTTGTATTAAGTCAAACAAAAGCACAGTGAGTACAGAAAACTTCTGTTTGTGTAAGTTAAAAAGCATAATATACAAATTCTGTAGGGATACCAAAATACTCTCTCTATCCCCCTCAGAGAGGGAGCCCAGAAGAAGACTGGCTTTGCATTTTATACCTTTGTGTACTATTTGCATTTTTTTGTCATAAGTAAAAGTTGCTTTTATGCAATACATTCTCTAAAGTTTTAAAACAATGGTATAGAAACACATACCATGGGAATATATTTTGACATGGAAAGATGTTCAGAATGCACTGCTAAGAATGTTTTTTAGGCTGGAAAACATATATACAATGAAAAGGATCTGGAAGGATATATACCAAGGTGCTACCTGTGGTTCTCTCTGGGTAGGACTTTGGTGTATTCTTTCTACCCATGTGCTTTCTTTGTAAGGATCAGGGATGGATTTTTTTATTAAAATAATAGCAGAGAAAGAAAGCATTTTAGAGGAAAAGGGAAAAGAACAGAATTCAGAGGCAGAGCTGGGAGCTATAGACAAGTGAAGGGGGAGCCCAGCTGGCCAGAGACTGGGGAGGGGAAGGAGGCAGGACAGGACACACCTGCCTGTCCATCTGAAAAAAGAAAACCGAAACTGGAAGTCCTAGAAATGGTCCTCCTCACCCAGAGTGCATGTGGTCCACAGCAGTGTAACCCAAGGACTCCTGTCTCTCCGGCTTGGACCCATCTCTGAGGCTTTCTCACTGCAGAGAGTGAGGCTGGCGGGGAGGCACCAAAGCACAGCCCCTGGTGATGTCTACTTCTGCAGGGTGCTCTCCTCTGTTTCCCCTGGAAATAGGGCAGGATGTGCTACCCCATCCCTAGAGAGGAGAAAACAGGCCTAGGGTCATTCAACTCCAATGTGTTTGCTGGTCTGATGCCTAGTTATGATGTGGAAGCTCTCCATGTAGTTTGCTAGCTTAAAACACCTCCTAACTCAAGGAATGGGCTCAGGAGGCCTTTGGCCACAGGGGACTACAATGTCCCTTGTATGTGACCCTAGTGGGTGCCTACACTCCTGCACTTATAGTGGAATAAGGTGGCAGATCTGTCTGAAGAAGCGATAGCAGAGAGCACCAGGCTCCATTTGAAGTTGGATGGGAACAAAGCAGGCCCACATTAGTGAGTGGGTACAAGGGAGAAAGTATGGATAATCATTTTCTACTTCCTTCTCTAAACACTGTACAATCTTACCTTCATTTCACTCCTTCTAATGTCTTTTCATCGTGGTGTTATCAACTTCTGCATTATGCCATCCTAAAAATATTATCTCCCTGTTGTGCACAGCTGAGGGCTGCAAAGAAAGCCACCTAGAAGATGGTCATAGTTTGCACTGAAGGCCTGCACTCCAGGGAGATGACTCTCAGCCTGAAGATCGTGCTAACCCAGCCAGAGAACATAGGATGATTTGCTCAGGCAGTGAGGGAACAGGCACCAAGTGTTTGGGAGGGAGCCATCCAACAGAGAAAAGAAAAAGACACACACATGGTGATTCCCCAGCCCCAAAATGACTGCACATCCTGTGTCTAGCAGACAGCTGGATGTCTGTCTACACCATCTGGTTATTGGGATTTGGTAACTACCCCAAATGGTAGTTTGGTACCATTATGGTACAGGCTCCCAGGCACACACTTCCAATGGAAAATGCCAACTCTAGCTACCCACTCTGCTCAATTACTGATTCACGGGGCCTCCTTGTGTCCACACTGGGCCTAGAAGCTATAGAATATAGTACTTATAACCTCTGGCTCTGGAGTCAGCACATATCTGGGCATGAATCCTGCCTTCTGTTCCTATTAGCTGTGTGACCTCAATAAATTAGTTTACCTCTGTATGCCCTGGTTTCCCTAACCTATTATAGGCATTAAATGGGATGATGCTCATAAAATGCTTAGACAGGGTATGACTCAGAGTGAAAGCTCAGTGAACACTAGCTAAAGATAATTCATCAGGATATCTACATACACACATTTACAATGTTGACAGAACCCAATCACTAGGATGATATCAGAGCTAGGGAGCACCAAGATGATGGATGTGTTCCCAAATGCATCTTTTGCACAGATGAATCTCATCACCAGATAGTGAAAGTAGCAAAGTGAGAAAACACAGATATTTAAAGTATCGGGAAAGCCAGTCCAGAAGAGCCTGGGAGCTTTTGTTAAAGGTGGGGGATTCAGTATACTCCCCAGACCTCGGATGATTGTATCAGTCAACTTCAGAAAGATAGGATATGCACTGTTTGTGCACACAAGCACACACACACTTTGTAGAGAAGATGACTAGTCGAAAGAAGTAAGGAAAAGGAGACAGAATTCTTAACATGTAAACATTCTCCCTTTGCCACCACACCGGCAAATGATTGCCTTGGCCGAGCTCTCAGCTCCTACTGAAGCAAAGCCTGAACATATATCCCTCAAGAAAATGGCCTCTTCAAAGGTTAGACTGGGGAGCCTTCCTGGGGAGAAAAAGGGCTTTACACGAAAAGGCAGAAAGGGAATGAGGAATATGCAGGAGAAAGAGAGCACAAGAGGGAAAAAAGAAAAGAGCAGAGTAAAGGTTCAAGCCAGAAAGAATCAACAGGATTCATAACTGGGGCTACTGGGGATGCCCTCACAAACATCATCAAGACCACCTAAACAATGGGTTCTATTTGTGTCTCTCAGAAACAAACTCCAGGGAGAAATCAGTGTCTGATCAGGCTCCTAGGGTCAGGGGCTTGGTCAGAGAAAAAAATATGGGTGACAAGAAACAGGGCAAACACTTGTCACCTTGTGGATGAGGGGCTAACATAACACAAAATGCTGGCAAGTGGACAGTCAGCAGGTCCTCAGCTAATTTCCAGACACTAGTCACCCAGGAAAGACATAACAGAACAGCAGCCACGGCAGTGTTGGGCACAGGGAAGAATGAGGTGCTTTACTGCAAGGGAAGGAGGTAGCCATGATTGAATCTATCAATTAAAATGACCCAACTCATTTCCTAGGCCACTCATGATCTTTCCTCAAACTGAAATAAAATATCAATGAAGATTTCTATAAAGCTAAATAAACATGGTAGTCTAAATATTCATATTCATCTCTATTCCCTCCCAAAACCCCATGAAAATAACAGAATGATAAGCTCTAACAGAGGGAATGTCCCCAAGAAAAATAAATGGAACCAACAGATTATCTGTTATATTTTGAAGGACTGTTAAGTTGTATCTGTCTAACAAGAATTAATGGTAGTAGCACACACTATTCAAAAGAAAAAGATGATTATTAACTGCCTTTCTGATTTTTTATAAAAAAGCTTTCTAAAGCCAAACACGATGGCTCACACCTATAATCCTAGCACTCTGGGTGGCCAGAGGTGTGTGGACTGATTGAGCTCAGGAGTTCGAGACCAGGATGAGCAAGAATGAGGCTCTGTCTCTACCAAAAAAAACCCAGAAAAACTAGCCAGGCATGGTAGTGCACCTTTGTAGTCCCAGCTACTTTGGAGGCTGAGGCAAGAGAATCACTTGAGCCCAAGAGTTTGAGGTTGCTGTGAGCTATAATGACACCACAGCACTCCACGCAAGGCAATGGAGTAAGACTCTGCCTCAAAATAAATAAATAAATAAATAAAGTTTTCTGATTATAAAAATTATAATTTTAATACATGATTTAGCTCAGTTGTAGAAATATTTAGAGAATAAAAGGGGGATAAATATATGTGTATGAGGGGAAAATATGTGAAAGCTCAGTCGTACTCGTAAGATGTCAATTAATATTTAAAACTAATAATTAAAAAAAGTGGTATAAAAATATCATTTAGATAAATGGAGGTAAGTAGTAAAGTAGCTTTTAGCTGAATCAGAACCTATATTTTAATTCTTTTGGGACTGAAAGTAAGTGGCTCTGGAGAACATGACTTGGGGTGGAAAGGTAGAGCAGGGGAGTCATGTTCATCATAAATCTTGCAGTTGTATGTGACTCTTCAAATAGTGTTCACAGAACACTTTGATCAAAATAAAAGATTCTCTTAAGCAAAAAAGATTCATCTCAAGACCTAGCTCCACTTACTGTCCCCATACAAGACTGCTCTGATCTCCTTCCTCTACCCTCATAAAACTTAGTCTGTAGCATCCATGTGGCAATTAATCATATCCATTTGGCAATGAGCTAAACTTGTCCATTGTTAATTATCTTTCCACCTGGATCTCATCTTCCTAACTAAATTATAGCTGCTTAACAGCAGAGACCACGTCTCATAATCTTTAAGGAGTCCATGGCCTACCAAGTGATTAAACCCACAAGGTCCAGCAGCCCAGCTCCCTATTACCTGCATAGGCATTGGCCTGCTGCAGGAGGTCAGTGCAGGTGTGCACGTCCGCAAAGGCGCGGATGCCCAGGCAATTGGTGGGATGCAACTGAGACTGTAGGAAATCACAGCAGTTCTGCCGAACATCCATGAGCTGCAGCAAGCTGGCTGCTGGAAGCAGCACCTACAAGAGAAGGTGACATTCTGAAACAATAAATTCCACCAGCAGGGACTCATTCCCATAAACACGGTTCCAATTATATCATTCCCATGCTCAAGATCTTTTCACAGTTCTCTACTACACGGTCAATAGGTCAAATATCCCAGCTTGCTTTCCGGCCTTATTTCCCACTGGTCTCTACTTCACAGACACTAAACAGATTCTCTCTATCTCTATAGCAGTGTCACCCGGTCTTTAACTAGGGACCATACCACAGATTCTGATTCAGTAGGTCTAGGGTAGGGCTTGGGAGCCTGCATTCCCAATGAGACTCCTGATGTTACTTGCAGCTGCTTGTCTATAAAACACAATTTCAGTAAAAAAAATCCTATACATATGGGGGCACATACATACATGCATACTCTACTGCAGGTGTTCTCATACTTGGCTGCATATCAGAATCACCTGAAGAATTTTTTTTTTTTTTTTTTTTTTGCAGTTTTCGGCCAGGGCTGGGCTTAAACCCGCCACCTCCAGCATATGGGGCCAGCGCCCTACTCCTTTGAGCCACAGGCGCCACCCCACCTGAAGAATTTTTTAAATGCTGATGTCTGGGTCTCACCCTCAAAGATTCTAACCTAACAGGTATGAGATGTGGCCTGAACAATTAGATGTTTTTAAAGCTCCTCAAGTGTTTCAAATGTAGAGCCAAGTTTGAGAACTACTGCCTTACAAGTGTTCTGCCCTCACTTAGAAAAGTACTTCTTGAATTGTCCACTAGCTCCTTCTCTACTTAATTACAATAAATCTATGGGCCAGGCAATGGTCTAGGCCAGTGTTTTTCAACCTTTTTTATTTCGTGGCACACTTGAACCTATTGTTAAACTTTCACAGCATACTTAAATTATGTTGATCAAAAAAAAGGGGGTTAAAAAAAGAATATACTTACTGTGCTTAAAACTTTTTTCAAAAATAATTAATGATCCTTAAAAATTTTTGCAACACACCAGTGTGCCATGGCACACAGTTGAAAATCACTGCTCTAGGCTCTGAGATTCAGTAGTAAGCAAGATAAACCAGTTCCTGCTCTTATGAAATTTTCAGTCTACCAGAATAAGAGATTCGCCCCCAAATCCCTCAGGACTTGGGCAACCATACTTTATTCTCCCATCCAACAGATAAAAAGTAGAGAACCTCTTTGGATACATTCCCAGAGAAAGGAGGGCTGAGTTTGTTTTTTTTAAAGGTTGCAGGACACATGAGCATACTGTATCCTGGAAAACAGAAATAGTCCTTGCTCAGGTATATGTACATGTGTTTTTCCTAAGAGCCAGAGAAGACTGGCTCGAGCAAGCCAGCTAAATGCTCACCTTATTAGTCCTCAGACTGCCAACCCCTATCAAGTTTCCCACAGCCAGGACTTTCCCACAGCTGCTGATACCTGCCCTCTAGATCAAAAGTATAGGACAGAAAACTGATGTCCTACTCCACTCCAGCTCTGCTTTCCCTGCCCTTCACCTATGGAAGGGTCAGGTAATCTGAGAATGATTTTCCAAAAAGAATTTTAGAAAAAAAAATTGCAGAGCAGTTTGATTTAAGGCTGCTTAACTTATGGACCACAGCATCCGTTTTACTGCAAAGCAATTCCCCTCTCCACGGCCTTTGCTCTCGCTGCCTCCCTGGCTCTCAGAGAAAGTGACTGAGCCAGCCAAACCCCAGCTGTTCCTATCTGCAAGGACTTGCCAAGGAAGACATGAGATGCAGATGCATTTTTTTTCTTGATTCAGTGCACTACAAGCCTTTTAAGTAATTTAAATTACGGGCCCTGACCTTCTTCCAAAACAGCTACAAGTCCTCTGCTTGACTCTGATCACTCTATTTGCTCAAGCCAAAAACTACCACACTGCCCATTCTTGGGCCTTTCCCTCTACTAGGATAACCAATGGTCCTGGTGTTCCACAAGGGATTTCTGGGACTTTCAGTGTTTAAACTAGGACAATTGGTCACCCTTCAGCATCCCTGCTCACATGCAGTAACCACCAAGAGCATTCACTACCAGCATCTTACTCCTGAGCTAAATGCCTACTTTCAACAAGGAAAGCTCTTCTCCCCTCCCCCTGCCCACTTAAACTTCTCTCTCATGGAAGCTAAGTTCTAGACTACATACTCCTTTCCTGAGAAAGAAAATGATAAAACCACCCTGTCCTAAGAGTGTTAGACCATAAGTGAACACAGCCAGGATCCAAATCTAGAAACCTGAGTTCCATCCCCACTCTATTTCCCCTAAGCAGCCATAAACCAGGAAATTCAATTAACCTATGAGCTTGCTCAGCCTGGCCAAACAGATTCCAGGACCAGATTAGTCTCTGCCTGCAAGTTAAGTGGAGATCCATTAACCATTCTTGCTGAATACACATGAGGAATGGAAAGCTCTATTCCAAGTCCTCAAATGACCTCCATTACACCCACCCAAAGCCTGGAATTAAGGCCACAGGTTGACCATCCTGATTTACCTGGGACTTTGCCAGTTTGGGCACTGAAAATCCCACATCCCAAGAAACCACTCAACTCTAAGCAAACTGGTACAGCTGTACACCCTAGGGAGGATTAACCTCTAACCAGTAACCTTAAGCGTCTGGGGGAGACAAAGTCATCAAAAGTTGTCCAGCACACACCCTACTCAGAGGTAAGGCAAGCCCCACAAGGACCAGATAAGTAAAAGCAGGAATGCCACACAGTCGTCCTTTATCTTAGTGAGGAGGACTTCAGAGAATCCAGTCTGCCCCCAGATTGCATTTCCAGCCAACTCCCAAAAAGATGGTTCCAGCAACACACAGTCCCTTCTCCTTCTTCCCCTTCTCCTCTTCCAAGAAGACAGCAGCAAGGTTTGGTGCTTAAACACTCAAGCTCATGACAAACAGCCAGGGAAATGAAATAATAAATATTTTCCAAACATACTCCTTAGATTACACTTTCAGTTTTTAAAACCTTCCTGGATATAAAATAAATAAATAAATAAAATCCTCCCTGGAAAGACCTACCCACATAACTTTTAATTTTCCTACTGTCCACAATACCCACTTAGGAAAAATTCTAAGTCTCTTCCACCTCTCCACAACCACCGTCCTGTTTGGGTCCACTCCTGACCCAAAGCATTCCCAAACTGACTTCCTAAAATGAATGGGGCTTGTGGTTTCTTTAATTGCTTCTTCCCTCTCTTTGATCTTACACTGTGATTAGCTATGACTCAAAGGCCCTTTTCTTCCCTCTGCTTGCTTCAAACAGGAAGGCGTGAAAAAATGTCAAGGAAGTCAAAATGCTGAGGGGGAAGATTTGGAAGCTAGAAGATATATCACTGCTCAAACTCTGCATCTTAAGGATAAACTAGGGCCCAATCCAAAGGAGTTCTGGAGTCTGGATGCAACTACAAAACAAATTCCCAAAGGCTCTAAAAGAAAAGAAAGCAAAACATCCATCAGGTGGCTGTCTTCAGTTCCTTCTCCCCAAATCAACAAGGCTTTGAGGGAATTTCCTCTTCTCTTATTTTGCCTGAAACTGTACTCCCTAAGCAGCAGCAGTAACAAGATTATGAACAAGAGGCCAAGTGCAGATCTTCAGTTTCAAGCAAGACTGTCTTTGTAGACAGGGCAATATGTGTACCCTTGGTCCCTAGAGGGAGGAGGCTGAGACCAGAGAAGTAGTTGCCGTCATTAGGCCTAAGCAAAAAGCTTCTAGCTTGCCTTTCACCACCTCAGCATTACAGTTCTTGGAAAACTAAGGCCATCAGCAAAGAGTTTACAGGTTCCCCCTCACCTTGTAAATGGCTTTTCCTCCATTTTTCATGTGCAGGCCCTGTTTTATTTTTTCTCTCCCTTGGATAACATGAAAATACAGCAGAGGATATCCTGTCACAGGGTTTGCTTCCTTTTACAAAAACAAAAGGAAATGCCCTGCCTCAGAAAGTACCTACTCCTGAAATTCTAGGGAGGCAGGGCCGTACACAGAGGGAAGGCACCAGCTAAGAGACCAAGTACTGAGGCCACCCATGGCCTCTGCCCAAGCCATGCAGTGAGACTGGCACAAAAAGAATGCTAAATAAAAATCTACTGAGAGGCTCGGCGCCTGTGGCTCAATGGGCTAAGGCACCAGCCACATACACCTGAGCTGGCGGGTTCGAATCCAGCCCGGGCCCGCCAAACAACGACGGCTGCAACCAAAAAAGGCTGGGCGTTGTGGTGGGCGCCTGTAGTCCCAGCTATTTGGGAGGCGGAGGCAGGAGACTCACTTGAGCCCAGGAATTGGAGGTTGCTGTGAGCTGTGATGCCACAGCACCCTATGCAGGGTGACACCTTGAGGCTCTGTCTCAAAAAAAAAAAAAAAAAAATCTACTGAGAGAAAGAAGAAAGAAAGGAAGAGAAAGAGAGAGAAATGAACAGGAGCACTGGAAGAACAGTACTGTACCATTTTGAATTTGACCTCTCCACTGACCAGCCGTGTAACTGGCTGGGCCTCTGATATGTAATCTCTCTGGGCCTCTGTCTCCTCAGTAGTAAAATGAGAATGATAATGGCTTACTGTAAGTTCAAATGAGATAATACATTTAAAGCAGGTAACACAATGCTTGGAATATAGGGAGGGCTTGGTTGATATCCATTTATATTATTACAAGTCTTTACAACTTGAGCCAAAGTTCTGATCATTCATTTAACAAGAAACTAGAATTCATCACAGTCATAGAGCACAGTAAGTTGGAGAAAGCTGGCTTCAACTCTACCACTTAACTCTCTGTGAAACCATGGCAAGTTATTTAACCCCTTTAGCAACAGTTTCTTCAGGTTTTTTTGGGTTTTTTTTTTTTTGTAGAGACAAAGTCTCACTTTATCGCCCTCGGTAGAGTGCCATGGCATCACACAGCTAACAGCAACCTCCAACTCCTGGGCTTAGGTGATTCTCTTGCCTCAACCTCCCAATCACAGGTGCCTGCCACCTGTGATCACAGCTGGGATCACAGGTGCCCGCCACAAGGCCCGGCTATTTTTTTGTTGCAGTTCGGCTGGGACTGTGTTTGAACCCGCCACCCTCGGTATATGGGGCTGGCACCCTACTCGCTGAGCCACAGGAGCCACTCTTTCTTCAGGTTTTTACAGGTGGGGGGGTCATATTAGTATATTCTACTGAGTGGTCATAAATTAAATGAAATAGGGCTTGTGAAATTACTGGTACAAACTTGGCTTATAATGAGTGTCAGTTAAGACTGTTGTTACTTCCACCATGGAAGGAAAACTCAGGGTCCCTCCAAAGTATGTGTGGCTGGGAAGAGACTAAGAGTATAGCTCTCACAGCCATTTAACAAAGCCCCAGTCACTGATTCTTGTTTCTAAGCCATTCAGAAGAGGCCCAGTGTTTCCACAGTCATCTTCCCTATCTACCAAATCCTCAATAGATCCTTGTCTTCATAGACAACCTGTGAGCAACTGCCTCAACAGATACATACCAGCATGAAGAAGAATCTACATTTTGATCCAAACTCTCTTCTTCTTAATCTTTTTTATTTTGTTTTCCTCCAAGGCCACCCCTGACATAACCATAGGAAAAGGAAATACAGTAGAATCTCTGTAAGTTGACCACTCAAGGAACTTTAAAAAACTGGCCAACAGAGGTGACCAACATAAGGAACTAGGCCTACTCTACTGATATGCACATGTGATACGTCTGTCTGTGGCAGCCCATATAGCCTATGGCTAGAAGTGAGAGTTATAAGAAATACCTGTGTTGCTCAATCATGGAACACCTGGGTGGAAAGGGCATGGAGAGGGATTTGGCCCTCCTAACAAGCATGACAGCTCGCGAGATGAGAGCAGTGGTAAATTGGCAGTCTCTACAGCTGTGGTGTTGAGAAGCATGAGATCAACCTTATATTAGGCTGGCAGAGAAGGCAGTCAAAGAGCATGTGCATTCTATCACGGACTCGCTTACTCTGACTCCCTCCTCTCCTGCCTGCAGAACGCCAGCACAGCGTCTCTCTGCTGAAGATTACAAAGCTCTGCTAAAGTCTAAGATCTATCTTTCTAAGAAGACTGCTTTATTCTAAGACTCACTCTCTCTCTCTCTTTTCTGCTGAAGTAGATAGCCCTCAGGCACCTAAGAGAAACTGTACCAGAGCAAGGTAACTTAGTGGTCCACGTCCGGAACCCAGTTAAGCCAGGCCCTGACACATGGTGTCAGAAGTGACTTGTGACATCTGTCTATGAACATTAGGTCAACGTAAGGAAGGAGATGGTCAACTACAGAGGTTCTACTGTAGTTAGTATATCACATTAATTCCAAATGATGACAATTCCCTAAAGATTCCACATAGTATCTCCCGGTGGAGCCTCTGCACTTGCTGCCCCCAACCCCACTCCACACACACATGGATAAATACAGCAGGACCCTCAAGGAGCTCACAGGCCAGTGGAAACAGACAGGTGGGCATGGGAGGCAGGCCTGACTTCCCAGTCTTCCTCCAAGATCTGGCCCAAACAACGTTTCCTCCATGAGGCCGGCCATCCTTACCAGAGTAGGAATGACTATTTCCTGCTTCCTGGGTACCTCCTCCCTGGCCTCACCACAACATAGGTCACCTACTTGCTTAACCATCTGTCTTTATCTTCAGACCATGTGCTCCCTGGGAAAACAGCCTGTCATAGCACTCTGTATGCCCACAGTGCCTGCTGACACAGGGCAAGAGCTCAGGAAAGCATGTATTAAATGAATGAACAAAAAAAAAGGAATAGAACAATGAGACCCCATACACAGTCTACCATGAGGAAGAAGAGAAGATTATGACAGCCCCCCTTAGCCTTATGCCTTCTAGACCATGCTTCTATCCTCCATCTAGCTGTTTAATAGAACTTTTAAAGGGCCCTTTCCTCCAAATAACAGCTGGCACTTGGCCCAGGCCTCTGTCCTTGCCAAACTTTCTGAGCACATTGTGGGAAGGTATCCCAAACTATCCCTCACTTGGGAGAATTCCCAGCCACTCCCATGCCAGACTGGATTAGTCTTTGCCTCCCATCCATTACCATGGCTCCTGCTCCCTATCTGGTTCCTCCCCCTCAGTCTCAATCAGCACCCAGGCAGCGGAGAAACCAGGCAAAGCCTTCCATACATACATGTCTCCACCACCGCATCTCTGTTGTAGGTGATAATGCCAACACTTACTACTTACCAAGTGCCAGGCATTGTTTTAAGTGTTTTACCTTTATTCATACATTTAATCCTCGTACCAACCCTATGAGGTTAAATACTGTGATTATGCCCATATTACAGATGAAAATACTGAGGCACAGAAAGCTTAAGTGACTTACTTAGGGTCACACAGCCAGAAAATGGTAGAACCAGGATTTGAGCACAGGTAGCCTAACTCATGACTACCCAATAGAATGGAACTATGTGTATTAGGATTTCTGTTTTGGAGAGGTGTTGGAGAGAGAGAAAACAAATCAAAGGCAGGCAGAGTGAGTCCCACGTCCTCACTTTATAGATGGGAAAACTGACACCCTACAATGGGAAAAGGTAGGATAAGAACACTCTGAATTAGTAGCCAAGCTGAGGTAGGGGCCTGGGTCTCCTTTCATACTCAATTCTTCCTCATTCCTGTTTCCTCTGAGCTGTACATCATCTCTCTAGCCCTCTTCCCCTCCCTTACAAAGTAGTTTTAAAAAGCAGCAATGAAACCATTTTTCTCTAGGTCCTCTGGACTAGCTGCTGCTAACTGCTTTAAGATAAATGGTTTTGTAAACTGGAGAGAGACCACCACTGGGTTAGAAGGAAGTTGCAAAGATTACCTTTTTACCTTATTGCTTTTTACTTACTTATTATTACCTTACTTATTATTTATGTATTATTATTTATTACTTATAACTTTATTATTACTACTACCACCTATTGTCACCTACCCAGGCAATAAAGATTCAGAGTAGAATATCTTCTAATTATCCATATTTGGAGCAGCCACAGCACATTGCAGTATTTACCTGTGGCCGCAGCCATGCCTGCTTAGCAGATTGCCACAGTGCATGCCCGAATGGCCATTGGCTGCTGGCCATGGCCACCCTGAGTGTGCTGTGGCTGTGCCCCTGCTGCCAGCCACCATGCACTATTGCAGGCACCACGGGCTCCCGGTGCTCTGCAACCCTGCGGCAGGAAGGGATAATGCAGCCATGGTGTGCAGAGATCACCTCCAACAGCACAGGATGCAGATGTGGTGGGTCCAGTTGGGACTGTTGGCTGTGCCCTTGCCAGCAGCACCCCTCTGCTTTCCCCTGCCCTTCACTCATGGACATCTTCAGGTAAATTTTTCACTTACAAGGTACTACATATCTTCTACCAAGACTCTGTTATTGTGGTTGGAAGCCCGGAGAGAGTTGTGCTTTTTTTTATGCAGCTTTTCAACATTCAGCTATGATTGGTATAAGATTTGAGAAGGTCTGACCTTGGGAGTTCATGGAGTGACTGCCCTTGATTTCTTAGGCTTTGGCTTCAATAACACACCAGGACCTCATCACTATTCCATATTTTAGCAAGCCAACATCATGGAATCACTTCTGCGACATCTGCGGCTCCATAGCCACAGGATTAATCTTTGGTCTCATGATTATGGAGATACTTTTGCTCAAGAGTGAATCTATAGGTACAAGAAGAATTGATCTGGTTGGACAGTCACCATCCTCTTCTGCAAAAGCCACTCAAAGATGGACACATGTTGTTATCCATCCTCATGTGGCTGATGAACTTTGTGATCTGTCAAGGTCTCACCCCAGTCTTTGGGCCATACGCTCAGTCCTCCGAGAGCAAGCTGTGGGACACATGGGCAGGGATCTCACAACAATGATGGGAACTTAGTCACTGACAGTCTCTTACAGTACATAAGTCAGAGGAAGAAGTTTAAAATATACTGGGTGGGAGCTCTTGCCTCTGTATCTATTCCCATTCATTTTATCTATGGGCCATGGGATCCTATAAATCCCTATCCAGACTTTTTGGAGCGATACAGGAAAATGCTGGATAACCACATTAGCCACTGTCCACAGATAAAGGATCCCATGGGTTTCTTGAATGCATATATGGGCTTTATCAACTACTACTGAGCTAGAAAGAGTAACTTCCCTGTATTACCTCTGCTACTTCCTTACCTATTGTGTTTCCACTTAGGAACAAATGCCAAAAAGAGGTCCTGGCCATCAAACACTATGATCTCAAAGAAGTTCACTTTACTCACATTAGTGAACAGTATAGAGGAAAAAGCCAGCAGGAGCTCCAACTAAGGGTTGTCATAATACTCCACCTTGCATTCCTTTGACATCTAATCAAAAGTGGATGGACTTGACTTTGTCTTTGTGTTATTAGGAAATTCTACTACTCACCAACATTCTTGTGCAATAAAACACTTTTTAACACTTCTTTGGACTTTTCCAAAATATTTAGAAATGCTAATTTCAGATCTGACATCAATTGGAATCCTAAAATAAAAAATGAGAAGGGAGGGTGGCACCTGTGGCTCAAAGGAGTAGGGTGCTGGCCCCATATACCAAAGGTGGTGGGTTCAAACCAACCCCCAGCCAAACTGCAACAACAAAAAAAATAGCCGGGCATTGTGTCGGGCACCTGTAGTCCCAGCTACTCGGGAGGCTGAGGCAAGAGAATCACCTAAGCCCAAGAGCTAGAGGTTGCTGTCAGCTGTGACACAATGGCACTCTATCAAGGGTGACAAAGTGAGACTCTAAAAAAAAGGATAGATATTGGTTTAAATACTGCAGTATTCTAAGACTATGATTTACCCACACATAATATATATTTAATAAGGCAGACTCTTATTCTGCCAAAGTAGCAAAACTTACTAAACCTGAATTGAACTAAATCCAAACTATTTACTGAATTTTCTAAAATCACAGGACATTAAGGACCAATAGCCTCTGTGCCAGAGATTGACTGTTGTTAGTTGGAAAGACCAATTATAAAAGCAAACAACAGTCTGATTCCTCATACTTCAGTGCTTAGACTCTGTCTCAAAAAAAAAGAAAGAAAGAAAGAAAGAAAAAGAAACACGTCTCTCCTGAGCTAATGTGGAGGGGAAGGATTTTTGAACAGTCCAAGTTAGCACGCTGAATGTTCATTGATTCCTTTCGTGATAATCACTTAACTCCCCACTGGCTGTTCCAAAGAAGCCTTCTCATGTAGCTCAGCAATTCCTGTACTTTACAGACAGGAATGCTCTAAAAACTTTAAGAACAAGTTTTGAAAGACCTATGAGCAATGGTGTTGAATACTTTATTTTAAGCCACATTCATTGTCTTAAAGCAGGATTAAGTGATTAATTTAAATTCATTTTTATTAGCATCTTCAAGTATAGCAACTCTGAAACTAAAATAAGTGTTTATTTGCTATTAATAAAAAGAACTGTGGACACTCCGGAGCTGCTCCCTCAGCCAGAACTCCCTGGGTTGGGCAGTCCCAGAGGAGCTACACAGGGTCACTCCCTACAAAGATCCAGCAACAGAGTGATCCTGCCGGGATCTGATCTGGGAGAGACACCTCCCCAACTCTGAAGACGGTCATAGGCAACAGTAAAAAATAATCATGAAGCGGAATCAACAGAAAAACTCTGGCAATATGAATAATCAGAGTAGATCAACTTCCCCAAGGACCAACAAGGTAGATATAGCACAAGATCCCTCACATAAGCAAATGGCTGAGATGTCAGAAATCGAATTGAGCTATGTTAAATAGTTCAATGAAAATATTTCAGATTGTATATGAAGTCAGCACATTGTGCCCCTTGATTGCACCAATGTACACAATTATGATTTAATAAAAATAAAAAAAAATTAAAAAAAAAAAAAGAAATTGAATTGAGAGTCTGGATAGCAAATAAGATCAGCGGAATAGAGGAAAAGATGGAATTAGAATTTCAAGCAGTAATCCAAAAGATGACCCAAAAGATGTCTCAAGAATTGAACAAATTCAAAGACAAAATGACCAAAGATTTTGACACATTGAGACAAGAAGTTGCAGC
>CAUYRH010046711.1:0-17580 GCA_963574655.1 Perodicticus potto
AAGAACAATGTGTTTCAACTCCATCCAGGTTAATACAAAAGATGTAAAGTCTCCATCTTTTCTTATGGCCCAATAGTACTCCGTGGTATACATATACCATAGTTTGTTAATCTGTTCCTGGGTTGATGGGCATTTAGGTTGTTTCTACATCTTGGGAGTTATAAATTGAGCTGTGATAAAAACAATATTTAGTATTGAGTAACATCAACGTTTCTGAAAGATGCTTCCTTTTTTTTCCCTCTGGGGCCCTGAATATACATCTAGGGGAACTAACCACTCTGGTTTGCCTGGAACTCCTGAGTGTCCTGAGTTATAGCATTTTCAGTGCCAAACCTGAAATGGTTCTGGGCAAACTGGTTCAGTTGGTTACCTTTGAGAAACATAGGCTAAGGACAGGAGTCAAGTAAGCTGACTCCTGGGTAGCTTTAATTCCTTAGCTTCTCTTCCTTTTTATTATGGAAATTGCATCCTGCCCATTGGGATGTAATCTTCTCCTCCCACTTCCTACACTTAAGTTCAGTTACCCAAACAGTGTGACAGTGACTGGACCTCTCACCATGAGTGGTCCCAAACCTTGTTAATAAGTGTTCCTCATTTCCTGACCAAGGTGATGGGGACAAGGAGGATCAGAGGCCCTAGGTAAGACTTAAAGTGAACATTCAGGCACTATTAGAGAGACTTTCTTCTGATGGGGTTGCTAAATCAAAAGGACAGGAAATGGGGTTGAGAAGGAGCCATCTTGCCTCTCTCACATAAAAGGAAAAAATAATCCTGGGATGAAGAGTAAAAGCAGGAGGATTTACCTAGAGCAAAGACACCTGGAATTCAATGATTTAATTTGAGCTCCTGGATCATGCCATGCCTAGCATTAGACCCATTTCTAGATTGTCAACCCTACAAAGTAGTCAATTAACTTTTTGCTTGAGCGAGGATAATCAGATATCTATAATTAACAACTGAAAGAATTTTAAGATGCATGGGAAATCTTGTTCTTCAATTTACATTAAAGGCTTACTTTACATAAACAAATACGACACAGAGTTCCCTGTGATTTGGGCTCCACTGACATAGCATATCATTCATTATTGAATTATTGATAAGGTACTTTTCTTTGAAGGAGATAGTGAAGGAATAGGAGGGAAGGGTCAGGGGTGTGAAGACTGATACTCAGCTGAGGTTTGAGAGGTGAGCAGTGGGTAGTGCATATTGATGAGGGCTTGGAAATCTCCATTTCCCATTTACTAGGTGACTGTCTTCAGATGGGTCAAACAGGAAGCAAAACGGTTACAAGGAAATGAAACCTGTATTACCTAGAGGATTTGCTTACAGGAAGCAGAGCCCTAACTTAAGTCTTCAGGGAACTGACAGAGCCGAACAGTCCACTGGAATATAAACTTAGAACATGGGCAAAGAAATGATAGAAATCCAGCCCTGCACCCTAAGAACAAGATCATGAGGGAATAAATAGGTTCAGAAACTCTGCTGGAGAAGCCCAAAGAGCAGGAGAGAATAATCCTGGGGAAAGCAAGGTAGGGGTATGAGACGCCTTTTTTTCTTGAGGCAGGATTTGTTTGGGAATCAAATAGAGTAACCCCAATGAGGAAACAGGTGACTCCTGCTCTAAGAAGCCAAAGATCTGGAGTCACAAAATATCTGTCTAAATGAGGGTAGCTTTAATTACAGATTGCTGAACTTTAAGTCCCCAGATAAATTTTATTTTTACAATGAAATTCTCATTCTGGTGATTTTCATGAAAATAACTTTTGTCTATAGGATGACTCCCCATCTTGAAAACCTACTCTATTCAAGGACATTTACATTTATTGGAAATTTATGATTCCATCTGTTAATACATTGTCATAAACTTTGGGTCTGCAACTCAGGAATTAACCGCATATACTTGATTATGTTGAAAACAGATAAACACACAGCAATACAAGGAAGATATTTCAAGCATTCCCACTTCCCAAAGATTTAAATTCCCACTGGTCTCTTGCTGCTCAGTTTATAATTACTAAGATGTGAAAACAACCTAAATGCCCATCAACTCAGGAATGGATTAACAAATTGTGGTATATGTATACCATGGAGTACTATTCAGCCATAAAAGAGATGGAGGCTTTAAATCTTTTGTGTTAACTTGGATGGAGTTGAAACACATTCTTCTTAGTAAAGTATCACAAGAATTGAAAAGCAAATATCCAATGTACTCAGTACTAATACGAAAGCAGTACATGAACTAATACATGCTCACATAAGAGAAAAACTCAATTCAATTCAAGCTGGGGGGAAGAGAGAGAGGACAAGGAGAAGGGGAATGATGAGCTCCCAGCTAATGGGCACAGTGTAAGGGTACATGGCATACCTCATGGGTGAGGGACACAACGACTACAATAACTTTACCTAACAAATGCTAACATTATAACCTTAAGAAAACAAAGTACACAAAATATCCTATAATCAAATTATTGATTTCATTCATCAGTTTCAATAAATCCATGTTTCCCATAAAAAATCATGCTCTCAAGAAGTCAGACTTTTATATATGTAATATTAATATGTAATACATCATGCCAAAATTTCATTATTTTATAAATATTTTCATAAAATGAAAGGGAATGTATGAATAAAGAAAGCATGAAATGTTCATCTGTTTATTTCCCTGTTTTTATTTTTATTTTTTATTTGTTATTGTTTCAGGTTAACTAAGGGTACAAAGAATTAGGTTACACTGTTTTCATTTGTTAGGTAAAGTGCCTCTTGTAATTGTGTCCTGCCCCCAAGAGGTGTACCATACACCATAATCATCTCCTTGGCTTTTAAGCAAACAGAAGTACAAGTCTAATTTATCTCATGTCATTAAAAAAGTAAAAAGTTCCTGCTGACCGCTCTGCTCTCAGGCCATGTAGTAAGCATCCCAACTAGCTCTACCCCTGTGAATCTGCCTTTTTTTCTTTCCTTGCCTCTCCCCTCTTGGATCCTGAGAGTTTAGTGCTGTGGAAGCAAAGATAAATATATTGGTGCCCATGACCTTCTGAAGCATGTGTTCTCTCAGAGGATGTGAACCTAAATGCCAGCTTATTTGGTGTCTTGCTCTCCATTAACATGGGCATCCGACTTTCACATGTCAGTCTTTTTCTCTGTTCCCTAATTTTTTGAGACTTTAGCTCCTGGCACAAGTCTTCCTTAGTATTCTGGCTCTGTAATCAATGATGTCAACATTCTTCTGCATGTCATGTTTGCTAATGCTCTTTGTTCATCACCTTTGTCTACAATGCTTTGCTTTTCTATACTCAGCCTTTCATTCTGAAAATTTTGGGATCATCTGTGTTAATTCTGTAACTGTGAAGAGCCTAAGATGTTACTCTATATGAAAGCTAAGATGCTACCACAGTTTTAGATCTACATATGTGTGTGTGTGTGTGTGTGCGCGCGCGCATGTGTAAACGTAAATATGAAACCTATGGATCAGGGAATAGCCCTTTTATTTACAAAAAGGACTTCTTTTCTCCATTCTTCAATTCCCCATGGGGAGAAATGCCAAAAGTTTTATGTACATGAAGGGGAGTGTAATTTCAACAACTTGAAATATGATACCCAGACCTCCTGGCACAAGAGAGAGAGAGAAAGAGAGAGAGAAAAAGAGAGAGAGATAGAGAGAGAGATAGAGATAGAGATAGATAGAGTGGGCAGGGAGGGGAGAAAGAGAGACTGATTTTATCTTTTACTCTTGAATGTTAAAAAATACTCTCTGAGGTTCACCCTACAAGTCAGATACATTACCAAGGTGCAGCTACTAGAATGAAACAACATAATGTTTACAAGGCCTTAGCATTTCAATTAAGTGTTTTGGTAAACAAGAAATAAATGAGATTTAAGTAACACTTCCACTACTATAGTTTGTAAGGAAATAAGACCTGTTTGCTTTATCAGTTAATCCTGCAGTCCCCAACTTCCAAGGCTGTGGACAGTTGTGATCTGCAGCCTGTTAGGAACTGGGCCACACAGTGGCCAGCCAGTGAAATTTCATCTGTATTTACAGCCACTCCTCACCACTGGCATCACCACCTTAGCGCCATCTCTTGTT
Organism: Perodicticus potto; assembly: GCA_963574655.1. Taxonomy (NCBI): domain Eukaryota; kingdom Metazoa; phylum Chordata; class Mammalia; order Primates; family Lorisidae; genus Perodicticus; species Perodicticus potto. Next base: position 4,088 of record CAUYRH010046711.1, read on the forward strand.
AGATCACCAGTGGCATTAGATTCTTATAGGCATTTGAACTCTCCTATAAACTGCATATATGAGGGATCTAGGTTGCAGCTCCTCTTAAGAATCTAATGCCTGATGATATGAGGTGGAGATGAGGTGATGATGTGCACCTCATCAGTACTGGGTACCAGGGCCATTTAGTTAAAGGAAAACAAGCTCAGGTTCTGGATTATGGTGAGTTGTATAATTATTTCATTATATATTACAATGTAATAATAACACAAATAAAGTGTTCGATAATGTAATGCACTTGAATCATCCTGAAACTATCCCTCCCTCCTTGGTCCATAGAAAAATATTCTTCCACAAAACTGCTCCCTGGTGCCACTGCATTATGAAGATGCTTTAGAGATTCTAGAAAAACTAATGTATAGATTACTCTAGACATTAACCTTTGTTTTCCTTCTGTTTCCATAGATGACTCTTCCTGAAGATTTGTTTGTCTGAATCATATGGAGAGGCCAAGTCCATCTGCACTGCCGCCTCCTGTAATGTGACACAGCTATTTAACTAAACTGACCTATTCCCAGGACTAGGAGACTGATTCAAGATGATATGGGATGATGATGTATTTAAATACTTCTTTTCTGTTATTCCTAGTTTGTTTTTCCCCTCTTTGCTTATCTCTTACCTAAAGTCTCAATTAGACAGAGGATCAAGATGGCAGACCAGAAGGATCATTCAACTGAGCTGTCCTAGAATGAATGGGGGAAAAACAGAGAACACAGCCTTACGTGGCACAGAGACATTAACTGGAGTCATAGCATAGGAAGCACATTGAGGAGGTGGTGAACTGGACACAGTATATGATCCAGAGTGGTGGAAATCTCCTGAATTAGGCAAGTGACTGCTACCTGCTGGGATTATCTGCTCCCCCGCAGAGGTCAGGATGGAGGAAGGCTTTCTGGAGTTTTCAGTTGTTGTGGGAAGCTGAGCATTGAGCGGAATGCTTGGAAGAGTGGGCAGACTCGAACAGTATATGGCAAACAGATTTAAAAGACAATTGGAGTGGATTTGCCATAGGTTTGGTAGCTGGTAAGGCAGCCATACTAGAAGGTCTTGCAGCCAGGGTGTTGCTGTTGTGGGAAGCCCATGAGAAGGTCTTGGCAGGGGCCTAAAGCATGGCTGTCTTAATTCTGCCTGCTGGGATCAGAACTCCACTCTTGGGAGAGGTGGAGGGACTCCTATACTCTGCAGGTGCAGGAGTCAGGGGGCACTGTGAGACCAGCGCCTGCAGGATTCTTGTGAGCTGTAAGAGCCTTTCCTGGCAGAGTCCAAATCCTGAGGAAATAATCCAGGTGCTCACTAAAGGCAACTAAGTTTGGAATAAGGACCATAGAGGTTCCTGGCTGTACTCTGTCTCCTAAAAAAACCCACAGTGCCACCTGGTGTCCTGACAACATATTGCAGCATACTATCCTCAACAGCAAGGACTTCTGTTTGAATAAAGGAGGCAGTGAGAATGAAAAAGGACAAGGTGAACAAGAAGAAAGAACATATGAGGAAGAACCAACAGAAAAATTCAGGCAACATGAAAAACCAAAACAGAGCAACTCAGCCAAGGGACCATGAGGCAGCTACTGCAGAAAACTCCACTTATAAAGAATTAATGGACTTGACAGAAAGGGAATTTCAAATATAGATGATAAAGATAATAAAAGGAATGGATGAGAAAATGGAAAGACAGAACCAAAAGTTGGACAAGAGATATGTAAAATATAGAAAGGATATGGCAGAGCTTAATGAGATGAAGGAGACAATCAGGGAAGGTAAAGATCCAGTAGAATATATCAAAAATAGATTAGACCATGGAGAAGAAAGAACCTCAGAACTACAGGATAAAGTTTTTGAGTTAATCTAGGTAGTTAAAGAGGCAGCTAAGAAGAGAGAGAAAGCAGAACAGGTGCTCAGAGAACTACAAGACTCCATAAATGTTCAAACATATGAATAATAGGGATTCCTGAAGGGGAAGAAGATTGCCCTAAAGGAATAGAAACCCTACTGGAAACTATCATAAATGAAAACTTCTCAAGTTTTACTAAAGACTCTGACACTCTTTTTTCAGATGGATACCCTGGGCCATCTCAACTCAAACAGAGCATCTCCAAGACACAATGTAATGAACCTGTCAAAAGTCAAGATGAAAGAAAAAATTCTGCAAGCAGCCAGGAGTAAGAGCCAACTGACCTACAGAAGCAGAGCCATTAGGAGGACAGCAGACTTTTCAACTGAAACCTTCCAAGCTACAAGAGCATGGTCACCCACCTTCAACATTTTTAAACAAAACAATTTTCCTCCCAGAATTCTGTATCCTTCTAAACTAAGCTTCAAAATTGATGGAGAAATCACATCTTTTGTGGATATGCAAGCACTGAGGAAATTCGACACAACAAGACCAGTTGTACAGGAAATACTTAGACCTATTCTCATCACTGACCGCCACAAGGGTCCAGCAGCAATGTAAACACCCAGAAACAAAAGGTCAAAACTTAGCTTCCACAATGGCACACAGGATAAAACTACACAAGGGACTTTCATAAAATAAGATGACTAGAACTCCACCACACTTATCAATTCTCTCAATAAATGTCAGTGGACTGATTTCACCACTGAAGATGCACAGGCTGGCTTATTGGATAAAAAAAAGCACAAGCCATCCATATGCTGTCTCTAGGCATTAAAGACAAATCAAGATTCAGGGTCAAGGAACGAAAAACTGTATTTCAAGCAAAGGGAAATCAGAAGAAAGGAAGAGTTGTAATCTTACTTTCACATACAAGTGGATTTAAAGCAACAATAGTTAAGAAAGACAAGATAGACACTTTATACTGGTCAAAGGAACAATACAACAAGAAGACATTTTAATTTTAAATATTTATGCACCCAAATTAAATGCTCCCAGGTTTATGAAACAAACCTTGATGGGTATGAGCAGTATTACATCCCATAACACCATAATAGTTGGGGACTTAAACACCCCTCTGACAGAACTGGACAGATCCTCTAAACAGAAACACAAAGGACTTAAATGTGACCCTAGGACAAATGGAATTAATAGACCTATACAGAACCCACCATCCCAAAGCTAAGGAATATACATTTTTCTCATCATACCATGGTATGTACTCCAAAATTGACTGCATCCTAGTATACAAATTGAACTTCAGTATAATTAAAAGAATAGAAATTACACCTTGTATTTTCTCAGACCACAATGCAATAAAGGTGGAGCTCAATTCCATCAGAAATGTTCATCCTCACACAAAGACATGGAAATTAAACAACCTTATGTTGAATCATAGTTGGGTTCAGGAAGAGATAAAAGAGGAAATTGTTAAATTCCTCTAACATAACAATAATGAAGACGCAAGTTACCCAAACTTGTATGATACAGCAAAAGCAGTCTCAAGAGGGAAATTTACCACATTATATGCCTACATTTGACAAGCAGAAAGAGAAAAGGATAAAACTCTCTAACTCAAATTTCTCCTAAGCTATATCAACTTGGCTTTTAATATGTGACATTTCTGAACAAAGAGTTCCAAAAGTGAAACTGAAAAGAAACAAATATGTTTCACCCCAAAATAAATTTCCTTAATATATTTCAAGATCGCTATTTGTAAGAGCTAGAAATACAAGACTAGCAGAAATCCTACCTTTTATCAGGGAGATTTGCAACTGCAGATAAAATATACATTGATGCAGCTGAGCTTTCTCAGAAAGCCACCCCTTGTCTGGGGCTTAGGAAAGAATAACTAAGAGTCTCACATCTTTAGTATAGAAGAAACATTTACATCTATTTTCTCTAAAGCTGCTGTCTGTAAGGGTTCCTCTCCATCATAAGATGAGCTTTGTAAGCCAGACCCCCTCTGCTCCCCCTGCCATAAATGTTTTGTTCAGGAAGAGATAAAAGAGGAAATAGGAAATAAATGCAAAACATTTATGGCAGGGGGAAGCAAAGGTGGTCTGGTTTACAAAGCTCATCTTATGATGGAGAGGAACCCTTACAGACAGCAGCTTTAGAGAAAATAGATGTATAATGCAAGCCCACTTTTATTCTGTAAGCTCAAGATAGAATATAAGCTTCTTCATCCCTTCTGGGTTTTGAAGTAATCACTCTGTGATTTTTCTCTGTCCATGTTAATACATTTGTCTGCCATTTTCCCTATGAATTTGCCTGTGAACCATCAAAAGGGGAATGAGAAGTTTTCCCATTGCCCCTACTAGGTTTTGGGATGAAAATTTCCTATTCATCTCAGATTTCAGAATTTTAACTATAGACTCGATTTTGTGTCTGATGGTTGGTAAGAACATCCATATTTTTTTTAAAAAGTGTTAATCACATCTCCACAGAACTAGGGAATGGGACTGAAGATGAGGCAAAACTGAGGAGAAATTCTGGGCATAGAACCTTAGCACTTGATGGACAATTAAGTGACAGGGATGAAAAAACAGAAATACTGGAGAGATTGGAGTTGTGAATAGAATGTAATAACAGGTAATAAATTAATTGAGGTATGTTTATTGAATTCCCATATAAAATTATACAAATTATTAAATTTTAGTTGAAGTAATGCCATCTCCATGCCTGAGATCTAGGATATTGATACCATTTATATAGTCACTATAAGGAAGATTACTTAAACATCAAAAGTTTGATATATTCACTTATAATGATAATAAGGTGAATGATAAACCACAAGAGAGACAGCATCACGATTTTGATTATTATATGACAGTATATGATAATTAGTATCTATAATGTATTTTAAAATTCTTATATTTTACAGAGAATGCTTAAAATATTTATGAATCACACTCAATGTTGAAAGATACCACCACCCTTCTTAAGAATGTGGCATGCCAGGCCTGATGAGGAATACCTGTAATCCTAGCACTCTGGGAGGACAAGGCAGGAGGATCACTTGAGCTCAGGCATTTTAGACCAGTCTGAGAAAGAGTGAGACCGTATCTCTACTGAAAAAAATAGAAAAATTCACCAGGCTTTGTGGCGGGAGGCTAAGGTAAGAGGATCACTTGAGCACAAGAGTTTGTGGTCAACCAGGTGCAGTAGCTCACACCTGTAATCCTAGCAGTCTGGGAGGCTGAGGTTGGTGGATTGCCTGAGCTCGCAGATTTGAGAACAGCCTAAGTCAGAGCAAGATGTCGTCTCTAAAAAAGAAGAAAAAAAATAGCCACTCATTGTGGTGGGTTGGGAGGGAAGCAAGAGAATCACTTGAGCCCAAGAGTTTGAGGTTGCTGTGAGCTATGATGCCACTCCACTATACCAAGGGCGATGAAGTGAGACTCTGTCTCAAAAGAAAACAAAAACAAAAATGAAAAAGGGCGGTCCACCTGGATGCTAACAGACAATATCATCAACTAATTAAGGTCATGGACTCTGTAGTATTTCTTGGGTATGAATCTCATCTTCCCGTTTAATACCTATGTAAATTTGGTTAAGTACTTAATCTCTTTGTGGCTTAGAGGGGAATAACAATATTTCCCTTTTGTTATGAGAATTACATGAGATAATAATGCAAAGTTCTTAGAACAATGCCTGACACTTAGCAAGTTATACTCAGTTTATATTATCATTTATATTTCAGAATCAGGATACAATTCCTGCAGGAAAACATAAGAATTCTAATTTTAGAACTATGATATGTAATTATAATATTATCTTGGAATAGGTCTTCAGGAAATAGATTGTAAGTTGTCTATAGTGAGTGATCCTGAAGATGAGGTTAATAAATTAATAAATCAATCTCCAAAATACATCACTTATTTTTATTGAACTAAAGAATGTGTGTTATCCCCTTTACCACAATCACAGTTCATGTTGGTCAATTTCCAGAATGGTTGATGTGTTGAAGACTTTTAACTTTTATCGACCACTTCCTTTACCCTCCCACAAGAATAAACTTCTCTTCCCATTTAGCTGAAATGTATTGACAACATCCCTGCCAGAAGTATTCCTCTTCCATTATGTGAGAAATAGCTGTGCAAAAATTTCTGTGCCAATTTAATGCTATACTCTGCACTTACCTATGTATTCTGCTAAAGATATTCTTATTTATGTTCCATATTAAATCTTCCCCATTAGATAGCCGAATTCCTCAAGATTACTGACCATGTCCACTTTATTTTATTTTTCCACTTGCTCACAGCATAGATTTGTATACCTTAAGGTGTGTTCTGCATTAAAAAAAAAAAAAATGAAGCTAAAGACACTTTGGGGAGTGACTGAAATAAATGCTCCAGTGTGAATTCTGAAAGAACCAGGTCAATGGCCCATAGAATTATATAATTTTTAAAACTCTTTTAGCTTGAAGGGACCTTAGAGATCACTTTTTCTAGATCCTTCATGTTATAAATTAGGAAAGGAGCCAGGGTGACAACTCAGCCCTATCAACTGACAAGGCCACATCTCTTCAGCCTCATCAACTCCCTCTTGAATTGGGTCGTTTATTTCCAGGTGATTTCTGCATATTAAGATGTATGTGTGTGTGTGTGGTTTATAGGACTTTATCACCTTGCCAGATAACAGAAACAAACATATTACCTGTAGAAGAAAGAAGAGATGACAAAAGTATAAATTAAAGAGAGATATTTTTTTCTTCCTCTTGTCTTCACATCTTTGTTAAAATTTCGGATTAATACGAGGGTACAAACCATTAAGTTACAATGTTTGCTTTTGTTAGGTAAGGTCCCTGTTGTAGTTGTGCCCCTCACCCAGGAGGTGTGCCCTGTACCCTTACTTTGTGCCCATTAGGTGGGAGCTCACCCATCCCCTCCTTTCTCTTCTTCTCCCCTCCTCCTCTCCCCAACTTGAATTAAATCCAGTTTTTCTCTGTGTGAGCTGTATTGAATCCTCTACTGGCTTCATACTAGTATTGAGTACATTGGATACTTGGTTTTCCCTTCTTGTGATACTTCACTAAAGAGAATGTTCTCCAACTCTATCCAGGATAATATAAAAGATGTGAAAGACTATCTTTTTTTTTTTTTTTTATGGCATTCACATCTTTAATAAGAAAAAAACGTATGCCGAAGACAGACTATTTTAGGGAATATAAAATCAGCAGAGCGTATCTGTCTTTGCTTCTGGAATTATCTTTTTCTAGACTCCATTTTAGGATCATTATGTTGGATACCCAGTCTTCCGTGGACAACGTGTGTGCACAGGAGTGTTTGGGGCATTGAGGAAGCACGCGAGTGCAGGGAGACTTGCCTGAAGGCACAGACCCGAGCCTCCGAGGCAGGTGGACAGGAGGGGGGTGTCCGCGCGCCCGCGGAGTTCCCAGGCGCCTGGCAAGTTGTGTCCGCTGGGAGGGGCGAGGCTGTCACCGGCCCGGGCGCGGGGAGCCGGAGCGCGGCTTGCACAGCTTGGCCGCGAGCAGCGCCGGGTCACTCGCATTGCTCTGCAGACGGCGGAGAAGCCAGACCCGGGCCATGGGTGAGTGCTCGCGCGGGCGCTGCGCTGCGCCCTGGGGAGGAGGCCGGTGTGTTATACAAGGAAAGGGAATGTTGTCTGGCCGCTGGCTGCATCCCTCAAGCTCTGAGCCCCCTCGCCCCTCACTCCGCTCGCCCTTCTCGGGACTTTTTCTGAGAGCAAAACTAAGGGGGCTCCGGTGGCACCTGGAGGCGAGAAGGGCGGGCGTCTGTCACAGCGAGCGCACCGGGACCCAGGCCTGGGGGCGTCCGGGACACCGCGCCAGGGGCGCTATTTGGCGAATAACGACCGGGAAACCCGGGATTCGAAAGGGCTTGTGGATTCCAGGGAGGTGGCTATCCTCATGCGTCCCTATGTCTGACCGTGCCATTTGGGCAGCGAGCGCAGTTGGGGCCACAGGAATGGAAACTTCGTAAACTTCCAGTTGGTACAGGTTTGGGTAGGAGCAGGTGCCGGGGGCAGGGCGAGGTTGGAGACAATGGCTACTCGGTGTCCAAACTGAACGCCCCCGGCACAAAAGGTTTGCAGGTGACGCCTGGACCTTGGGCGGACGACTGGAGCCAGAGGTGGTCAGCTCTGGGTCCGGCCTTCGGACTGTGGAGTGGGGCGTAGCTGGAGTTTCTAGACACAGACTTGGAGTTGAGCGGCGACAGCTTGGAACGGCCGCAGGAATGTGACTGAGTGGGGTGGACCGGGGAGGACCGGGTGCGAAACAGCCGATTCAAGGCTAGTCCCGGCGTGGGGAGCCAGTTCCAGGAGGAAAGTTGGGGGATCGAAGGGAGAGGCCACCCTCCTCCCCGACTTGCGCGCGCGTTCGCTGGGCGCATCCATCAGTCCGCGTAGGGCAATGTGGCTTTCCCCCTGGTCACTGATTAGCCATCCGCGGGCAGTCGAGGGTTGGGGGTGGGGGTGACTATTCAGACGCCAGGGACCGGCTGCTTCCGGCCCGAGTCCGCTGGGCGCCCCTCCCCCAGCCGCGCTCGTCCTTTGTTGCTAAGGATCTCTAAAGGAGCCAAGGGGGCTCAGGGCCCGACGTGCTCGGGTTGAAATTCCTATATTCCCACAGGCTCAAGGGTTAGGGGCTGCTTTGACTACTAATCGTTGCAGTTTATAGACACCGGCCAACTCGGAAGAAAGGAAGAGAAGAAGACAGAGAAAGCTGAGGACATTTTTGCCTATGAATGTTAACTATGGTCACAACATTCAGAGTCGCTTCTTGCTTGACCCTGAGTCTTCAAAAGACTCATTTTTAGGGCCTTTTGTATAAAACACTGTTGGAAAAGATCTTACGGATGGACCGCCTTTACATGTTTTCTCAAACGAAAGGAGTTTTGCAGGTTGGTGTAGACAGACAGAGCACTTCTCAAGCGTGGTAGCGAGTGTCTCGGGCTCTTGTTTACTTATTTTACTTGTACTTGAGCATATAAACTCTAATGAGAACCCCACATGGCGGGAAAGCTCTCACAAATGGAAAGTCAAAATAATTGACTTCATGTCATCTAATCATGAACTCAAGATGCTATTTGGATCTACATAATAAAATGTCTAGAAAGAATTACATGATGTACCAGAGTAAACGTCCCTTCAGAGGACTATCAAAGGGTAAGGCATTCATAATTTCAAAGTTGTTTCTCTAACTTACCTTTCCACACTCAAATGAAAACAGTTGGCCCTGGATTCTGCTTCAATGTCCACATCTAAATTGCCCATCATCCCAAATTATAGGGAGAGGGGATGGAGTTACAACTGAGTAGTTAGAATAATCCTAAACTTGGTCTGTAACTCTTAAAAACTCTCTTTCCTCTCTGTAATCTGATAGACACTTACCATGTGTCCACTCCTCCTTCTGCCAGGGATGATTACTTTTTCTCATTTGTGACTGAGGTCACCCCAAACTCATATTAGGTGTCAGGTGGCCAGTGGGAGCCAGTGGTTACAGAGAGCAGGTGAAAAGTGAGGGGTCAAGGAAGGGGAGAAAGAACAAGTAGAGAGCAGTGGTGAATGGGACCATGAAGTCGGAACTCAGGGCAGAGATTGAGAAATGGTGTCTAGAAATAAGTTAAAAGACCCGATGAATGGGTGAGAGGCAAGCGAAGGAAAGAAGGAAGGAAATACATATGAGACATTGAAAACATTTAGTCACTGAAGGTCATATTTCTTTTCTTCCTTCTAATTTACTGATGTTACTTAGAAGCTCATATATATATATATATTTCAGATTAATGTGCGGGTACAATTAGGTTACAATGTTTGCATTTGTTAGCTAGAGCCCATGTTGTAGTTGTATCCCCCATGGTACAGGAGGTGTGCCATGTACCCTTACATTGTACCCATTAGGTGGGAGCTCACCAATTCCCCTCTCTCCTACCCTTGTCTGCCCTCCGTCCTCCCTTTTTTCTCCAACTTTAGTTGAATTGAGTTTTTCTCTTATGTGGGCATGTGTTAATTTGTCTACTGGCTTTATGTTAGTGTTGAATACGTTGGATACTTGCTTTTCCATTCTTTTGATACTTTACTAAGAAGAATGTGCTCCAACCCCATCCAGGTTAATGTAAAAGATGTCAAGTCCCCATCTTTTTTGTGGCTGAATAGACACACCACAGTTTGGTGGTATCTTTATAGACATACCACAGTTTGTTAATCCATTCATGGGTTGACAGGCACTTGGATTGTTTCCATGTCTTGGTAATTGTGAATAGAACTGCAATAAACAATCTAGTCAAATATCCTTATAATAGAAGACATAGTAGCACAGTCGGTGTTGAAATCCAAATTGCTAGGATAAGAGGGGAAAGCAGTGTGGGAGGTTGCTGGACTATGGCAGCAAACTGAAGCCATCTTTCACCTGGTATTGTGACAACTGAAATTTATCATTTAAAGAAAGATGGTGCTTTCAGGGTGAATGTAGCAATCCTGTTTTTCTCAGAAGAGATCTGAACTTTGGCACTCTGGAAGAATAAGAGTAATTGGTTAATCAAATATTCTGAATAATTTATAGTCATCATATCTATAATGTACAAGGCTAATCTCAAAAAAATGGTCATTTGCAAAGTAGGCAAATTGAGATGTTGGCATCTCTTCTTCTTCTTTTTTTTTCTTTTCTTTCCTCAGTAATGCCCTCAGCTTGTCTAGGTATCAAGGAAGGTTTTCCTTTTGCTCCGAAATTCTGCTTTCCAGAAAAGATACACAAAACATTTCACACTAAAGGACTGGACTAATCCTTTGCTAAGAGTATTTACATTTAGCCACAAGGTTAACTTTAACCTGCAAGCTCTCTAATTATGGTGGAATTTCAGGCTCCAGCAGAGAGCTAGGTCAGGAGTTTTTAAATTTCTCTTCTAAACACATCAGTACTGCTCTATTTGAACACATGTATATCATAAATGTTTACTCTGAGACCATTAATCTTTATTTCATTTTAAAAAATGGTGTTGGATATTATTTAGCTTGGCAGATGATATTATAGAAAGTTTCATGGAGGCTGCTATACTGAAGCCCCTTTGGAGAGATGTGAAAAATTTGGGGAAATGTTGTTCTAGGTAGAAGAAGGTGATTTGAGGGGAGCAGTAGGATGTGAAACTTGGTTGACAGAATTGTTCTTGTTTTAGAGAGCCTTCAAAAGCAATGAGGGAATTTAGAATTCACAAAATAGGAAATAGGGATTCATGGAAGGTTTTTGAGCAGGGAAGAATTATGATGAGATTAGTGTTTAATCTAAGTGTTAAGGAGATAAGTAGAATATATTTGGGACAAAGAATGAATTGGAGAGGACAAACTCACTAGTCACATAATTCCAGTAATCACAGAGTGCTGTTATCTGTGTCTAGGCCAGTGTGGTAATGGTGGCACTGGAGAGCCCCCAAAATGGATGAAGGATTCATATACGTCTAATGAAAAAAAATCTATGCAATTAGACAATTGAACAATTAGGAAGAACATGAATAAAGAATATTCTCTGATGATTTGAAACCTTGTAGACGGGGTTAATAGTGGATCCCTTGATAGAATATTTAAAGGTTAAACCAGATGGTTTATTTTCTGGGTGTTTTAGACTGTGGATTGATTTCATTTTTGAAATATTAATTAAGAAGTGATAGTGCAGCATCTTAAATCCATACATTGAGTAGGCTGGAAAGACATAATGAAGATTTAATCAGAGCACAGGAACAAAAAGGTAAACAAAGATTTGAGGGTCACCAACCTTTAGTAAGAAATAACTCCCATAATAAATTTTCCATTTGAAAATGAGAGTGCAGGGAATACTAGCTGAAGGAGGGTAAGGATACAGGGAGGGTAAGGATAAATGCTGTTCAAAGGAAGAGGGACACCACCTACAGAATATGGACAAAATGACCTCAAATGAGAAGGGTGAAATGTGATGTCCTAAACACAGAGTGTTACATCTAAGAGTTTGTACAATTTTCTTCATTTTGTTGTATTTATATTTGTGTGAGTACAAGATGGTGTTTTATGAGGTTGCTATAAGTCCTAGAAATGGTGTCTTAACCACTGACAATATTTACTGCAGGTACAATTACCACTATAGTTAAATCCTTGTATAAAAGTATCAAACAAATATATATATATATATATATATATATATATATATTTACCAACTATAGATACAGCATGTATATATTTAACAAATATCAGAGCATAAAGGAGATGATAGCTAATAAATTGTAACTCACTGCTGCCTTATTCCTTCTCCTGGGCATAATATTTTGTGTTTACTATTTTTTTTTCATTAAGGCAAAAACAACAACAACAACAACAACAACAAATGTGTAAAAGAAAGTGCTGAAATGGAATTGTGCCTCAAAAAAATTCTGAAGACAGTATATTTAGTAGATATTTTCCACTACGATCAGCCAACTGTTTACTTCAGTGTAGATTTAAAGTACAGGTAATGAACACTGGCTGCTCAGAGTTTTCTACATTTCTTTTGTGGTTGTAGAAATACTAGATAGTGCAAATAAACAAACAAAAAACCCTAAACCCCCCAAATCACAAAGATGTACTAGATATGAGACATGTGTGTCAAGGTTATCCATTATTATCACTGTTTGACACATTCTTTCCCTTGTAAAGGAAGATTTAAAAAGAGAAGAATTCAATTTTATTTCTCAATTATATGAGGATAGTCTGGAAAGGAGCCATCCATGCAGTGTTAAAAAGAGAGACACATGTGGCTGGATGCTTTCTGGACAGGCCTGGTATATAAGAAAGCAAATTCAAGGTGACAAGTGTCTAGAGAGGACAAGGCCAAAGCAGCTATTAATATAAATGTATAATTTATAAATAACTGATTTCTGAGGTATACATGATGTAAATATTACTAGAAAATTCAGTATTATCAATCGGTTTCATTCCTCACAGTAATTATCTTATCAGACATTCCTGTACCTATCATGATAAATACACCCAGGTTTAAATAAACTGAGGGTGAAGCGATGCTCAATTCAAGAAAGGTCAAAAAATTTTAAAGCCAGACCTCTCGTTTGATCCTGCAATCCCATTACTGGGCATCTACCCAGAAGGAAGAAAATCCTTTTATCATAAGGACACTTGTACTAGACTGTTTATTGCAGCTCAATTTACAATCGCCAAAATGTGGAAACAGCCTAAATGCTCACCCACCCAGGAATGGATTAACAAGCTGTGGTATATGTACACTATGGAATACTATTCAACCATTAAAAAAAATGGAGACTTTACAGCCTTTGTATTAACCTGGATGGAAGTGAAACACATCATTCTTAGTAAAGCATCACAAGAATGGAGAAGCATGAATCCCATGTACTCAACTTTGATATGAGGACAATTAATGACAATTAATGACACGGTGGGGGTGAGGGGAGGGGAGAGCAGAGAAAGAAGGAGGGAGAGATGGGGAAAGGAAGAGCAGAGAGAGGGAAGGAGGGAGGGGGATGGGGTCTTGGTGTGTGCCACACCTTTTGGGGGCAAAACACGATTGTAAGAGGGACTTTACCTAAAAAATGCAATCAGT
>CAUYRH010046715.1:0-84113 GCA_963574655.1 Perodicticus potto
GATGGAGCTGGAACATATTCTTCTTAGCAAAGTATCTCAAGAATGGAAGAAAAAGTATCCAATGTACTCAGCCCTACTATAAAGCTAATTTAAAGGTTTCATATGAAGGCTATAACCCAACTATAGCACAAGAATATGGGAAGGGGGGAGAGGGAAGGTTAGGGTGGAGGGAGGGTAATTGGTGGGGTCACACCTAAGGTGCATCTTAGAAGGGTACAGGTGAAACTTACTAAATGCAGAATACAAATGTCTTATACAATAACTAAGAAAATGCCATGAAGGGTATGTTAAACAGTTTGATAAAAACATTTCAGATTGTATATGAAACCAGCACATTGTACTCCTTGATTGCACTAGTGTACGCAGCTATGATTTAATTAAAAAAAACAAAAATAAATAAAAAAAAAGTCAGCAAAAGCCAAAAAGAAAAAAAGAGAGAGAAAGCGAGAAAGAGAAAGAAGGGAAGGAAGGAGGGAGGGAAAGAGAGAAAGGGAGTGGAAAGGAAAGGAAATGAAAAGAAAAGAAAAGAGAAAATGTAGTATATACTTAACAAAGTATATGACCAATGAAGGAAATCCTGTCATTTGCAACAACATGAATAAATCTGAAGGACATTATACAAAGTGAAATATGTCTGTTACAGAAGGAAAAATACTGCATGACCCCACTTACATGAGGTATCCAAAACAGTCAAATTCGTAGAAGCACCAAGTTAGGGTAAGGAGTACATGTGTAGCTCAGGAGGTGGCAGCCAGGTCAGTCATAGCTCAGTATCTTGGAGTGTGGTGCAAGAGATCAACAGGTCATCTGCTGAAAGCCTCATGAAAGGTCAGAGGGTTATTTGCTGGAAATTTTCTATGACCTGGAAGGAGTGGGTCTGGACATTCCTTAAGCAAAGAACAGAATTCTCCTTGCTTTTCCAGTTATGTTAAAAAATTCCTTCCAGGCATAAGAGCAAAGTAGCTAAGAGCTGAGACTCGGGTCAAATGCCCTGGGCATACAAGTTACTGAGCAAGCAAAGAGTTTTATTGACAGTGGACCTGAGTATGTGTCAAAGTTTACTGACTTCCTAGCAAAAAGGATAACAAAGTGGGGACTTACACAGAACTTGTTCACATAAGCAGACGCTTGATCTGATCGTAAAATCAGTATGTCCAGTAGAGTTGTCCCAGAAGAAATCTGGGACAGAACACCTTACAGCCAAGTGCGTTGACTAATGATCAAAAATCAGAAACAGTATATCATGAACCAACTGCAGTATTATCTATGGCAAGTGAATGAATGAACCTCAGATACACGATGTGGCAACATAGATGAATCCCAGAAGCCCTATCATGAGGGGAAGAAGCCAGACACATACAGTACATACTGTATGATGTCACTTATATAAAGTCCAAAAACAGGCCATATGTCTAATTCAGTGGTTTTCAACACAGACTATAGATGTTTCCAGGGTACATTTGTCTTTGTCCAGAAATACTTGGAATTGTCACAATTAGGGATGCTACTGCCATCTAGTGAGAGAGGTCAGAGTGCTGCTAACTGTTCTCTGATACACAGGACCGCCTCCACCACAGAGAATCATCTGGCCCCAAGCAGTGAGAGGCTGAGCCCTCCCTGGATCCTATCGGTAGTGCCCCAAAGCAAATCAAGGCTGTTACACCTGAGTGTGGTGGCTCATGGCTATAATACCAACACTTTGGGAGGCTAAGGCAGGAGGTTTACTTGAGGCCAGTTTGAGGTTGCAGTGAATTATGGTGACACCACCACACTCTAACCTAGACAACAGAGTGAAACCTTGTCTCAAAAAAAAAAAAAAAGGTGATTTTTTTAAAAAGAAAAAAGCATTCTCTATATGGATGACTAACTGGAAGGAATATGAAGAAATTATCCAGCGTCCTAAATATTCCACATCTCCACTATAGTGGTCATTACACCACTACAAACAGGTGTCAAAACTCACTGAATCATATATCTCATTTTATGTATGCAAAGCAGACTATGCAAACATTGACTTTTTAAGAAAACTTCTATATGGCTAAGGACTGCCACAAGGTTTTGCTTGGTGGCAAGCAAGGCAAATGGGGGTGGGATGGGGGAGGAATCTGCATTAAAGAGAAAAGAGACCAGCTGATATCTAAGGCCTAAGATTAATCAGAAACCACTTATCAGAAAAAGCAAATCAGTACTAAGTCTGAAAATACTTAAAACAGTATCTAAGTAGACCTATTCAACATCACACTAGAAGTATGAGTCAGTGCAATTAAACAAGAGAAATCAATTAAATGCATAAAAATGATCTAAAATGAAGTAAAAACCAGCATGAGTTCGCACTGGTCACCATCTTCCCTTTCCCTGGGATGCTGTACTTGTTGAAGCTTTGATTCTCTCTGTAAGTGGGCTGGTGGGAGAACTTTGGGGGACACCAGAACCCTCCAATCACTCAATCCTACCTAGTAGCTACTTTCTCCAGCCTAAGAGCAAGGGTATCTCAAATCCACTGCCCGTCTTGGGACTTCCATTCTCCATCACCCTTCTCATTCCTGCTTTCAGATCTAAAGCCAGATTTGGGTGCTTAAGGACCTTGCAAAACATCTCCTGAGTCACTTGTCTATTTAAAAATGTATAAGGAAGATTTATTTCTGGATTATGCCCCATTTGTCTATGTATCTGTTTCCATGCCAGTACCATGCTGTTTAGGTTACTACAACTTTATAATATATTTTGAAGTGAGGTGCAGTAATGCCTCTAGCTTTGTTCTTTTTGTTCAGGATTGCTTTGGCTATTTATGGTCTTTTTTGGTTCCACATACATTTTGTGATTTTTTTTTTAATCTAAGTCTGTCACTGGTATTTATAGATTGTGCTGAAGCTGTAGATTGCTTTGGGTAGTGTAAATACTTGAACAATGTTAATTCTTCCCTATGAACATGGGATATCTTTTGATTTTTGTGTGCCCTCTTCAATCTCTTTCATCAGTGTTTTATGCTTTTCATTGTAAAATGGAATGAGGTGCTTTTCACCTCTTTGGTTAAATTTATTCTTAGGTATCCTTAATAGGTATTGTAAATGGGATTGCTTTCTTGATTTTCTTTCTCAAATTGCTCACAATGGGTATACAGAAATGCTACTAATTTTTGTATGCTGACTCTGCATCCTGAAACTTTACTGAGTTCATAAATTAGTTCTAACAGTTTTCAATAGTGTCTTTAGGTTTTTCTAAATGCAAGATCCTATAATCTGCAAGCAAGGAAAGTTTGAGTTCCTCCTTCCAATTTGGATAATGTCTATTTCTTTCTCTTTTCTATTCACTCTGGCTGGGTTTTCCAGTACTATGCTGAATAAAAGTGGTGAACTTGGGCATCCTTGTCTTGTTCCAAATCTCAGAGGAAAAGTTTTCAATTTTTCCCATTTAGTGTGATGTGAACTGTGGATTTGTCACATATGATCTTTATTATTTTGAGGTTTATTCCTTCTATACCAAGTTTGTTGAGGGTTTTTATCATGAAAGGATATTGGATTTATGCTATGTGAAATAAGCCAAGCACAGAAAGACAAATACTGCATGTTCAATGTAGAAGCTAATAAAGTTTCTCTTGAGGAAGTAAAGAGTAGAATGGTGATTACCAGTGGCTGGGAAGGGGAGGGGGAATGAAGAGAGGCTGGTTAACGGGTATGAGCACACTGCTGAATAGCAGGAGCAAGTTCTACTGTTTGATAGCACAGTGAGGCAACAGTAGTGTATTGTATATTTCGAAATAGCTAAAAGAGATCTGAAATGTCTTTAACACAAAGAATCCATAAATATCTGAGATGGGATATATCCCAATTACCTGGATTTGATAATGACACATTGTATGCTTGTATCACAGTATCATATGTACAACTAAATATGTACAATTATATATTAATAAACAATGTATGTTGAAGAAACTTATAGTGGTAAGTGGTTTTTATTTGGTTTAATTCATCTTTCAGATTAAGAATTATTAGAGCTCTCATTCAGATCATAATTTGATCTAGCTTTAGCTGAGGTGTGCTAAACCCAGGCCTGAGCACAAAGAAGGGCACTCCACACCCTCCTGTTCCTGGCTGAGGCAGTGAGCAGAGGAAGGGCGTTTTGTGTGATGGAAGCAGCCCTGGTCCTCCTGGAACTCTCTGTACTATTTTTGCCACTTTTCAATACATCTAAAGATATATTTCAAAATAAAAAGCTAAAGTGAATAAATAAGAGTGAATGTGGTAATGAGATGGTCTTTATGGTGACTTTGCTCTTGATGCATCCTCAGCAGTCTTGTATAACACAGATCCACATCACCACACACCTTTAAAATTATTTATTACAGCAAAGCTGCTTCTTCCAAGTGCAGCTGAAGGCTACCTCATGTACTGCACATGGGCTTCTGTGCTTCTCAGACTCAGTGGTTTCAGCTCCCTGGGCATCTGACATGGAGTCAACAGCTCTATGATGCTTGTTTACCAGCTGTCTGAGGGAGGGACCAATGCCCCATGCTCCATTCTGCATGTGTCTACAGCTGCAGAAGCCCAGGGCCTTAGCCATGTTCCTGCTGGGGGCCATGGTGAGTGACAGTATGGTGTCCTCTGCTGCTCGCCTTCATAGTGATAGGACCGTGAGATAACATTCTCATTTTCCTCTCTCACTGAGGCCTTCTGAAGACAGCCAAGACAATTGTCGAAGAGCCAGATATCAGCCAACACAGAAGGAGCTCTTTGTGGCCACTGGGGTCAAAATTGAGAGTACTGGGGTGCCCTTTGTGAGAGGGTGGCCCATCAGTCCCCAGAGGAGCAGGGTTACAAGCAGAAGGTGCCCAAGGCCAAAGGGTGGCTTCTCGGCAAGGTAAGCTGGGAACCCAGATGTCCTCAGAACCAGGAGACAAACAGCATCCATCACAAAAGCGAG
Source organism: Perodicticus potto (assembly GCA_963574655.1). Classification (NCBI taxonomy): domain Eukaryota; kingdom Metazoa; phylum Chordata; class Mammalia; order Primates; family Lorisidae; genus Perodicticus; species Perodicticus potto. The sequence goes on from CAUYRH010046715.1 coordinate 4,921, forward strand.
GACTCTATTCCAACAGAGGGGAGGTGGCGCCAGGGGTGATTGGAGGAAGCTTAGCCCTAGGAATCAGGACAGATTTGGCCAGCAGGGAACCCACGCTTTAATAATGGGGAAGGAGGGAGCTGTGTCATCACCTGGGAACCTGGGGATGGAGACAGGGATAGGATAGCAGCGCCCTGAGGGGAACCTCAGAGCAGCAGGCCAAACAGGACGAGGCTAGTGAGAGCTACGGAGGAGAGGGGGCCTCCAGGCCACGTGCCCGCTGTCGCCTGAGACGTGGCCAGGGAGGCTCCAGACCCAGTGCCCGCGGTAGGTGGAGAGGCAGGGGTTAAGGTGCCGTCTACACACTGAAACTTGCGGAAGATGACGCCTCCGATGGTCTTGTTTCCCACAGACAGGAACTGACAGGTGGAGCCGCTGATGTGGGAGCAGCCTCTCAGCACCAGCCCATCAGAAGCATCAGATTCCATGTCTGTGAGCGCAGAGGACACAGTAAGGCTGCCCAGCGCCTGGCCTGCACCGCGCCGTGCCGCGCAGCTCAGCCACTTCCAAGAGCTGTCTGCTCCGGAGACCACGCAGGGGTAGGAGCCCGGGGTTAGGAGCTCCAAACAGTAATGGCAGAATGACTGAGGAGGCCAGGGGCTCAGATCCCGTCCTCCACTGGACCGCCAAGGAAATCGAACCCCAGGAGGTGGAAGGCGAGCCTCAGCTCCCAAGCAAGGGCCAGAGTGGGACCTCAGACTCACCGGCAGGTGGAGGCAGTTCTCCACTCTAACCCCGGAGGAGGTCAGCCCCTAGACTCGCCACCCGCCCCCTACCCCGCTTTCCAGGTTTTGCTGTCAGTCCCCCTCCTCTCTGAGCTTGAGCTCTCCCTACCGGAGTTTTCCCACAGAAGAGGTAAAACACAGCCAGAAAGGACCATGCCGTGTCCTTACCCTTAATCCTAGTTCTGCTGTGTTTTACCATGTTTTGAGATCCAAAATAAAGTCTAGGGCATGGTGATGACAGAGCCACTTTTCACTGAACTTTCCTAAGTGCCCCTATTGTGCTGCCAGCTGCATTTCACAGAGCCCTGGGGGCCAGGGAGCTTACAGGGGCCAAATAAGGGGCTCAGCGATCACAGGACTTTAGAAGTTGTTCTTTAACCATGATTACTTCACCCTAACTAAAAATGCATTACTCAGCTAGGTGCCTATGGCTCAAGGGGCTAGGGCACCAGCCACATACACCAAACCTGGCAGGTTGGAATCCAGTCCTGGCCTGCCAAACAACGGTGACAACCTCAACCAAAAAAAAAAAAAAACTAGGCGGAGCCTGTGGCTCAAAGGAGTAGGGCAGCCGTCCCATATACCAGAGGTGGCAGACTGGCCAAAAACTGCAAAAACAAAACAAAACAAACAAACAAAAAATAGCCGGGCGTTGTGGCTAGCTCCTGTAGTCCCAGCTACTTGGGAGGCTGAGGCAAGAGAATCGTTTAAACCCAAGAGTCTGAGGTTGCTGTGAGCTGTGACGCCACAGCACTCTACCAAGGGTGACATAGCGAGACTTGGTCTCAAAAAATAAAAGAAAATTTTAAAATATGTATTACTCTTTAACTATCCAGGCAAATGTTAGATATTTCAATTTCATCATCCTATTGCTTTCATAGAAAAGGACAACTGGTTGGACTTCAAAGCTCACTTGGCTCTTTCTTCCAAGCTGCTGTAAGCCAGCACCTCTGGATGACAGGAAGAAAAGTGTGAGTGTAAAAGAGACTGAAAGGTGTGCCCACACACACCCATAGAGAGAAGTCAACATCAGGCATGGCAGAATGCACTCACTCAAACACAGCTAGATTACCAGCCAGGGTGGATGGGGTTCCAGAGAAGCAGAACCCCAGAGAAATGGCTCTGGACTGAGAAGGCAGAAGTAACAGCCTGCTCAAGGTCATATGGACGGCCTCTATTTTGGAGGCATCACCACCCTCCTCCAGCCCATCTGTGTTAACTCAGAACTTATGACCCAAGGCTTGACATGTTTCCAACTCAAGTCCCACAAAGGAATTGGAATGCCAAGACATACCATTCTTTTTTTTTTCCTTGAGACAGAGCCTCACTTTATTGCCCTCGATAGTGTGCTATGGGGTCACAGCTCACAGCAACCTCCAACTCCTGGGCTTTGGCGATTCTTTTGCCTCAGCCTCCCAAGTAGCTGGGACTACAGGTGCCTGCCACAACACATGGCTCTTTTTTGTTTCAGTTTAGCCAGGGCCAGGTTCAAAACTGTCACCCCGTATATGGGGCTGGTGCCCTACCCACTGAACCATAGGTGTCGCCCCAAGACCTACCATTCTTAAAATCCACAACTAGAGAGACACACGGTTCCTCTTCCTGACATTTCTGGAGCCTCTCAGTACAAGAAGTCTCGTCAGATCCGTAACAAGCAGGGCACTCAATGTTGCTGGAGACGTTCCGTGGAGGGTCTGGGTAGAGTAAGAGTCATTACTCAGGACAGTGTCACCCTACAGCACTTAGAACTGCCCTGGGGATAGGGACAAGGCAAGCTAGAAGCCATCAGAGATCCTGAGCAATTGCATGTGGGAATCTCAGATCCTGCCTTGAAGACACTATGTCCCCCCAAATATGTACTACACATGACCCTGCAAGTCTATAGGAACAACCTTATAGACCACCCAGTCTTCAAGAACTATGACCCAGGTGTGTGTTGGTGCAGGCTGAGAAAAGCAAAAACAACCTAAAGTCAACATTAACATTGCCAGCATTAGCCAACAGGCACACAACTATTACTTAATCCTGCTCTGAACAAATAAGCATAAGTCATTATTTCACAATGCAAGTAGGAGGAAAAAATGTTACATTGAAACCTAACGCTGCTATCGATTAACTGTGTTTTATGACCATGCCCAATAAACTTTGCCTTTTGTCTTCACATTTTCTCTTCTTCAAAAAGAGATCTTGGTCTACATCAGCAGTTCTCAAATTGTGGTCCAGGAACACGAGTCCCCGAGACGCCCTGAAAGTCCATAACGTCAAAACAATTTTCATAATAATACAAAGATGTTATTTGCCTCTTTTATTCTCTTTCTCTCATGAGCATATAGTAGAATCTTCCACAGACTTTAAGGTGCGAAAGACTACAAAAGACAAAATGTACAAACAAATATGAGAATTCAGCTGCCTTCTATCAGTCCAAAAATAAAGAGCTTTGTGAAAATATACAACAGGCATACCAGTCTTCTCACTAAATAAATATTTTGTCTTGGAAAATATTATTTCTATATAAAAATGTTAAAGTTTAATGGGTTTGTTTTCATTATTTTGAGTGAACTAATTAAGATGTCTAAATTTTCTTAGCTTTAATTTCTAAGACAGCAAATATTGATGGATAGAGTTAATATAAACAAAAGGTCTTTGGGATCCTCAATAATTCTCAAGACTTAGAGTCTTAAGAGAGGCCTGAGGTTTGAGAACTGCTGTGCATCTAATGCCCCTTCCACACAACTTTCAGGGCTTGTAGCATTCTTACTAAGAAAGAGGGAAGCAAGGTAAGAGTGCTGGCTTGTCACATTCGTCTCTTACATATTTGATCTAAGTCAGATGTTAAAGTGACCCAGACATGCCCTAAGGTGCCTGGCCTTGAAATACTTAAAGACAAGAGCACAGGGGGGAAATACTTAAAGACAAGAGCACAGGGGGGAAAGACAAGGATTAGGACTGGGAGGACACAGAAGGGCACCCACAGGCCAGCACCCACCCAGGCCATCGCTGGTGCTGCTGCAGCTCTGTCCTTGGCAGCACTGGCTTGCAAACTTAAAGCTTTCACTGGACACATAGACAGTGAAGGTCATGTTTGTCTCTCCACTGCAGTTCTCCGCTGAGCAGAACATGTCCTGATATAATTGTTTTTTTTTTTTTTTTTTTTTTTTTTTGAGACAGAGCCTCAAGCTGTCACCCTGGATAGAGTGCTGGGGCATCACAGCTCACAGCAACCTCCAATTCCTGGGCTCAAGCAAGTCTCCTGCCTCCACCTCCCAAGTAGCTGGGACCACAGGCGCCCGCCACAACGCCCGGCCATTTTTTGGTTGCAACCGTCATTGTTGTTTGGTGGGTCCAGGCTGGATTCGAACCCGTCAGCTCAGGTGTACGTGGCTAGCGCCCTAGCCCATTGAGCCACAGGCGCCAAGCCTCTTAGAACTTTTTGTAAGTAAAATAGTTTCTGATTACTTACCATGGTTTAAGGTCATAGTATAACAATTGTTTATTGGGCTGTTTTTGTGGTTATTTCTTCAGTGACTTCTAAGTTACAATTATGGTAAGTAAAAGTTATCATTGATAGCACTACTATAACATCTAATATGAACATTTTCTAGTTTAGCAGCCTTTGAAAACCATAGCAGAAACAACTGCAAATGTGTTCTTATCTAATTTCCATTTTCTTTTAAGTTGCTATGCCCAGGCTTTATTAGAGCAAAGAGAAATTTTATTTAAGAGCAAAGAGAGGCTCGGCGCCTGTGGCTCAGCGGGCTAAGGTGCCAGCCACGTACACCTGAGCTGGCGGGTTCGAATCCAGCCCAGGCCCACCAAACAACAATTATGGCTGCAACCAAAAAATGGCATGGCGTTGTGGCGGGTGCCTGCAGTCCCAGCTACTTGGGAGGCGGAGGCAGGAGACTCGCTTGAGCCCAGGAACTGGAGGTTGCTGTGAGCTGTGATGCCACGGCACTCTATTCAGGGTGACAGCTTGAGGCTCTGTCTCAAAAAAAAAAAGAGCAAAGAGAAAGTTTACAGCATTTCCAAAGAGAGTTAGAGTGAGAAGACGGAGAGAGACCCAATATCCATTTTTTATATTTCTTTTTTTTTTTTGCTTGTACGAAAGGTCTTTATTGGGGGGAAGCTGCAGAGCAGCATTGAGGAGGAGCGGGGGGAGAGAGAGAGAGAGAAGACACACGGGGGACGGGGGAGAGGAGGAGGAGAGGAGAAGTGAAGAGAGAGCCATTTTTTATATTTCTTAAAACACACCTTTGCATTAGTTAATCTAATCCTTCCTTTGGCAGAAAAATAGCTCCTTTTTCAGTTTTTACTAAGTATTAAATATATAATTGGCTCTATATGGTTCACACTTTTAAATAAATGGAGATATGTACATGTAATAATCAAGATATTTACATGTCATAAAATTTGCAGATTTTAAATATACCAGTTGATGATTTTTGATAAATGTATATGCTCCAATAAAGATGTAGAACATTTCCCTTTCCCTGAAAGTCCAGTCACACCCCTTTTCAGTCATCCTCCCCACATTCTACCCCAAATAAGTGCTCATATTTTTGTCACTATGGATTAGTTTTCCTGTTCTTAAATTTCATATAAAAGAAATCATATAGTATGACCTCCTGTGTTTGACTTCTTTCAGTGAGATTTATCCATGTAATTGTAGAATCATATTTTTCTTTTTTTAAAATAAAGACAGGGTCTCACAGTGTTGCCCAGCCTGGGCTGCCCCCCCAAACTCCTGAGCTTAGGTCAGGCCTCTACCTCCCAAGTGGCTGGAACTATAAGTTTGAACTGCCATACCCAACTCACATTTTTTCGTAAAACTGATTTTTTTCCCTCTTAACAGTGACTTAAGCTTTTCTTCCTTTTTTTTTGTTTTTATTTATTTATAAAAGTTTAGAATAATTGATTATAAGAAATGAATCAATGTTAGTAATTAAAGTTGTACTTTGTAGCCAACTAGATTGCTTTCAGAGAGAATATTGAAAAAGTTACTAATTATTCCCAAATCTTATTTTGTGGTTTCATCAATAAATATTTAGTACCTACTATAGGCTAAGAGTTGATCAGTATTGTAGTTGTACCTTATGTGCTTTAAAACTCTTTTGTGCCCTTGTAACAGTTTTTCAGAAACCATACATTATTTTCAGCCAATTTAAAGTTTATTGAGGAAGACAGTCATGTAAACAGTAATGTAATGTGGCCTGAAATTTGGAAAGGAAACTAACATTACTGAGGACTTTTACGTGCTCATTGTACTTTATTTGATCTTCATGATCAGTCTGTGATGTATTCTCATTTTACATGTGAGGAAATGTGATGCTCACATTAATTTTTCTAAAGCCTCGTTACTAGTAAGTGACAGAATTGAGATTTGAACACAGGCCTTTCTGACCCCCAATCCTATACTCTTTTCACTCTTCTGTCTTGCCTTGTCTTAATGATAGAGTTACAAAATGTTAATGAGATACAGAAGATAAAAAAGATTTGCTTTGCCGTGGGAAAATCAAGCCAGGAGTAGCTATTTAAACAGCTTTCAAGGATGATTTAGATTTAAATAGATTAAAAAAGATACAGGTGGAGATAATTTCAGTTGGGAGAGAATAGCAAGAAATACAGAGTACATAAAAGTGCAGGGCATTTTTGTGGAACAATGTGGCTTGAGAGGATGGTGTTTAGGAAACAAATTTTTGCAGGTGAGATTGTAACAGGATTGGGCCAGATTGTGGAGTTTCTTGAATGCTTCATATGAAATTTCAATTTTAGATTTTTAAGTAGTTTTTTAAGTGGTGTAACTACATTTTTATCTTGGGAAGATAACTTGAGTTGTAAAGTACAGAAGGGGAGAAATGTAATTTGAGGGTGAAGATGCCTGTTAAGAGGCTTTTATAGGTTCGGCGCTTATGGCTCAACGGGCTAAGGCGCCAGCCACGTACACCTGAGCTGGCGGGTTTGAATCCAGCCTGGGCCCACCAAACAACAATGACGGCTGCAACCCAAAAATGGCCGGGCGTTGTGGCGGGTGCTTGTAGTCCCAACTCCTTGGGAGGCAGAGGCAGGAGACTCGCTTGAGCCCAGGAATTGGAGGTTACTGTGAGCTGTGATGCCACGGCACTCTCCCCAGGGTGACAGCTTGAGGCTCTGTCTCAAAAAAAAAGGCTTTTATAATTCAGGTGAGAGATGATAGTGTTCTTAACTAGGGTATAAACAAAATGGAGACAAAAACGAAAGATACTACAGTAATAAACAGAACCTGACGGCTAAGTTGAGTGTATAAGAAAGGAAAGAGATGAGTTGGATATTACTGTAAGGATTTCTGTGGAGGAATGGCAGGAGATTGACATTCAAATCTGTACGTTTACAGTACAGTGGAGAAGGACATACATTTTAAGTTGGGTTTTTGTTTTTTTTTTTTTGAGATAGTCTCATTCTGTCACTCTCGGTAGGGTTGTGATGTCACAGCTCACAGCAACCTCAAACTCGTGGGCACAAGCAATCCTCTTGCCTCAGCCTCCCAAATAGGTGGGACCACAGGCATCTGCTACAATGCCCAGTTATTTTTAGAGATGATGTCTCACTCTTGCTCAGGCTGGTCTCAAAATCCTGAGCTCAGGCAGTCCACCGGCCTCGGCCTCCCAGAGTGCTGGGATTATAGGTGTGAGCCACCGCGCCCAGCCTTCATTTTAAGATTTATTTACAGTATTTTTATCCTTATGCAAGATCTTACCATTTTCCCTCATTGAAAAGAATGATAAAATTATATACCATGTACTTCACTCTTTTGAAGTTTACAATTCACTGAGATGTACGAGTTGTGCAGCCATCACCACTATCTAATTTTAGAACATTTTCATCACCCAGAAGTCCTGTATCCATTAAGGTCACTCTCCATTCTCCTCACCCACAAATCCTGGCAGCCACCAATCTACTTTCTATTTCTGTGGTTTTGCCTATTCTGCACATTCATATAAATGGAATCATGCAATAAGTGGCCTTTTTTTGTCTGGCTTCTTTCAGGTAATAAATGTCTTCAAGGTTGTGACATGTATAAATATTTTTTCTACTGAAGAGTATTTCATTATATCTGTATACCACATTTTATCCATTGGCAGTAACGATTTAGGTTTTTTAAAGTTTTTGGTTATTAAAGTAGTGCTGCTATAAACATTTGTGTAGGTTTTTGGGTGCACATATATTTTCATTTCTATTAGATGTATACTTAGGAGTCAAATTGCTCATTCACGTAAGTCTGGGTTTTACTTTTTGAAGAACTGCCAGATTGTTTTCCAAAGTGGCTGCATCATTTTGCATTGTTATCAGTAGTGTATGAAAGTTTCAACATTTTAACATCCTCTCCAGCACTACTTATGTTTTTATTATAAAAACGTGTGGGGCTTATTGCCTATGGCTCAAGCGGCTAAGGCACCAGCCACGTACACCTGAGCTGGTGGGTTTGAATCCAGCCCGGGCCTGCCAAACAGCAATGATAGCTGCAACCAAAAGATAGCCGGGCTTTGTGGAGGGCGCCTGTAGCCCCAGCTACTTGGGAGGCGAAGGCAGGAGAATCGCTTGAGCTCAGGAGTTGGAGATTGCTGTGAGCTGTGATGCCATAGCACTGTACCCAGGGCGACAGCTTGAAGCTCTGTCTCAAAAAAAAAAAAAAAGTGTAGGTGTGAAGTGGTATCTCCCTGTGGTTTTAGATTTGCATTTCTCTGACCATTTTGTGTCTTTAGAGACATGTTTGTTTGTACCATTTACTTTTTTGAGATAGAGCCTCACTCTGTGACCCTCACTCTGTCGCCCTGGGTAGAGTGCCCTGGAGTCATAGCTCTCAATAACCTCAAACTTTAGGGCTCAAGTGATCTTCTTGCCTCAGCCTCCTGAGTAGCTGGGACTATAGGCACCCACCACATTGCCCAGCTAGTTTTTCTATTTTTAGTAGAGACAGAGTCTGGCTTTCGCTCAGGCTGGTCTTGAACTCGTGAGCTCAAGCTAACCACCCTCCTCGGCCTCCCAGAGGGCTAGGATTACAGGCATGAGCCATCGCACCTAGCCTCATTTACTTATAATTGAGTTGTCATTTTATAATAAGTTGTAGAAATACTTTATATGGATACATGTGTACCTTATATATATTTTCACATTCTGTGGATTGTCTTTTCATTTCTTTGAAAATGTCCTTTGAAGCACAAAAGTGCACTTGTGAGGAAATCAAATTTTTTTCCCCTATGGTTGCTAGTGCTTTGGTTTATAGCTAACAAACCATGGCCTAATCCAAGGTCATAAAGTTTTATACTAAATTTTCTTCTATGTGTTTCATAGTTTGTGCTCTTAAATTTAGGTCTTTGATCTACTCAGTTAGTTTTTGTATGTAGTGTTAGGTAGGCATCCAACTTCATTTTTTGCATGCAGATATCCAATGACCTAACACCATTTGTTAAAAAGACTTCCCATTAAATTGTCTGGCATCCTTGTAATTTGTTTTAATATATAAATAATTTTAAAAAATTGCTTACCATGTATATAGCAGAAAAATTGGACTTACCTTAACACTTTCACATTTAATTGTTCCAGCATACTGTGTAATACAAAGTAAGATGAAATTATCACAGTATGTTCCAGTTTGAGAAGGATGGGTTTACATAAGGAATCTAGAAAATTTACTCAAGTTATTGCTATTTTTTTTCCATTGTGAAAAGAGGTTGGTGTTAGCTGGACAGTGGGTATACTAGAATCAAGAAAAAAATAGGCCTGAGTCATTTTGTAGCTTGCTTTCTCTCTTCCTTTTTTCCTCCTTCCTGTAGAGCAGTGGTTCTCAGCTTTCCTAATGGCTCCTAATGCCGCGACCCTTTAATACAGTTCCTCATGTTATGGTGACCCCCAACCATAAAATAATTTTCATTGCTACTTACGAAAACAATTTTATGGTTGGGGATCACCGCAACATGAGGAACTGTATTAAAGGGTCCTGGCATTAGGAAGGTTGAGAACCACTGCTATAGAGGGATTTTAATACAGAGAATTGGTTACATATGTGATGAAAGATTCAAGATGCCCCAAAAAAAGGGATTGGGGGGCAATCCATAGATAAGGTAGTAATTAAGCAAGTAGTGGGCCAGGAGCAGTGGCTCATTCCTGTATCCCAGCATTTCTGGAGGCCAAGGCAGGAGGATTGCTTGACGCCAAGAGTTTGAGACCAGCCTAGGCAACATACTGCGACCTGTCTCTACACAAAATTTAAAAGTTAGCCAGGTGTGTTGGTACATCCCTGTAGTCCTAGCAACTTGAAGAGCTAAGGACCGCTTGAGTTCAGGAGTTCAAGATGCTTTGAGCTGTGGTTGTGCACTGCACTTCAGCCAAGATGACAGAGACCTTTTCTTTCTTAATCTTTTAAGTCTTTAAAAAAAAAAGCAAGTAGTGGTAAATGAAGGGACACGGGTAGGAGATGGGTCCTTGAGATAATGAGTTGGGGTTACCTCATAGGAATTGGACTTATCCAGAGGGAGCTGAAGCCATTGGAGAGATTAGGAATACCCTGGATTCTCCCTTTTTTCAACCTTTCAGTATATCATCTGTGTTTTCCATTGGTAGAGTCCATTCAGAAGATAACTCACAAAGGAGCTGCAGTTTATTTCATAATGAACACAATGCTCTTTCACAATTTCATTACCTATAAAAAATCAGTCTGGTGCATTCCAACTTTTTTTTTGAGACAGAGCCTCAAGCTGTCACCCTGGGTAGAGTGCTGTGGCATCACAGCTCACAGCAACCGCCAACTCCTGGGCTCAAGGGATTCTCTTGGCTCAGCCTTCCAACTAGCTGGGACTACAGGCACCCGCCACAATGCCCGGCTATTTTTTGGTCGTAGTTATTGTTCTTTTGCAGGCCCTGGCTGGATTCAAACCCGACAGCTCTGGTGTATGTGGCTAGCACCTTAGCCGCTTGAGTTACAGGAGATACCAGGCCCAAAGTTAACATGTTTTCAACAATTCAGCAGAAGCAACAGATTCCAAACTTAAGATCAGACTTTTTCTCTTCAATGGTCCAGCAGAGGGGGCCCTAGCACATGAATTCTATTTCATCTTGTACTTATATTCAGGTTTAGTTTAAAAATCAGGAAGTGGTAGTCCACTGCTTTTAATTTTAAGCATTTCCTCTTTTTCCAATTATCAAAACTAATTATTAATGATTGTCATTTTATTAGGAGGTTGGAGGGATGGCAAGAACATTAAAGTTTTTACGCTCCATATGAGTGAGAAAGTATATTCGGATGGTGCAGTCTGATCATAAGTGTTTAAGTGGTTTTGCTATAGTAGTAATGTATTTATTGTATTTTTTTCCAGCCGTCCTCTTTTCCAGTCCCATCATCACCATCTTCATTACTTTTCTCTTGGGTTTTTTTGTTTTTGGTTTTTTTTAAAGACAGTTTCACTATGTTGCCCTCGGTAGAATGCTGTGGTGTCACAGCTCACAGCAACCTCCAACTCTTGAGCTTAAGCGATCCTCTTGCCTCAGCCTCCCAAGTAGCTGGGATTATAGGCGCCCCCACAACGCTCAGCTAGTTTTTGGTTGTAGTTGTCATTGTTGTTTGGATTGTTTGGCAGGCCAGGGCTGAATTTGAACCCACCAACTCCCATGTATATGGCTGGTGCCTTAGCCGCTTGAGCTATAGGCGCCAAGCCTCTCCTGAAAATCTTAATGCTTTAGCCTTAAAATGCTTATTAACATTTTCTCTTAATTCTGTTCCTCTTTGTAAAGTATATTATCATAGTTATGGTTTTCACCGATCTGCTTTCCTTTTCACTAGAAGTCTTTTCCCCATCTCTGTATGTTCAAATTATACCCATCCTTTAAAACCCAATGCAAAAACTACTACTTTCAAGATACCTTCTTTGTTTTTTCCTTTTGATTTTCCTTCTTTGCTTTTCCAGGATGATCTACCTATCTCAAGATCCTTAATTTAAGCAAAGCCTCTTTTGCCATCTATAAGACTTAACTTGATTTTTCCTATTGGAAAATCTCTTCCTTTTTCCGACAGGATTATAAGTTGTTTACATACCTGTCTTGTCACTGTATTAGAATATGAGCTCCATTAGTTAGGATCTGGACATCTAGGCTGGCTTTTTTTTTTTTTTTGAGACAGAATCTCACTTTATCGCCGTAAGTAGAGTGCTGTGGCGTCACAGTTCACAGCAACCTCCAACTCCTGGGCTTAGGCAATTCTCTTGCCTCAGCTTCCCAAGTAGCTGGGACTACAGGAGTCCACCACAATACCCAGCTATTTTTGTTGTTGTTGTTGCAGTTTGGCCGGGACCAGGTTTGAACTCGCCACCCTTTAAATGGGGCCGGCGCTCTACCCAGTAAGCCACAGGCGCCACCTTAGGCTGGCTTCTAAGAATGAGTAAGATTATTTACTCAGGTGCTTTACCTGTTTTATGTTGTAAAGAGCCAGATAGTAGGTGTTTTAGGCTTTGCAGGTGAACTGCTCAACTTTACTCTCAGTGTGAAAGCAACCTTTAGACAAAATGTAAATGATGAGCGTGTGTAAGAAATGTTCCAATTAAAATTTATTTATAAAAAATGGGGGCGGGCTGTATTTGGTACATGGCTTATAACTTGAGGACCACTGGTCTATATGATTATTCTCAAAAGCACTTGTGATAACAAATATTTCACATGTGTTAATAAGTGATTAGGCACTAAAAGCTTTCTTTTAGGTGTTTGTTACAGATGCTTGCTTTTTTTGCGGAGTGTAATGAATTTTCTTTTTAATCTTGCCAGTTGAATTGCTTATTTCCATACAGTAATATATTTATGAAATCCAGTATTACAACTTAATTTATTTGCCATCAAGAGGTATGATGCCTGCAACCTGAAAGTTTTTGCTTTTGGATAAAGAGACAAAACCTTTCCTTGACTTCCTTTTTGAGACAAAGCCTCAAGCTGTCACCCTGGGTAGAGTGCTGTGGCATCACAGCTTACAGCAACCTCCAATTCCTGGGCTCAAGCGAGTCTCTTGCCTCCGCCTCCCGAGTAGCTGGGACTACAGGCGCCCGCCACAACGCCCAGCCATTTTTTGGTTGGTTGCAGCCATCATTGTTGTTTGGCGTCCCGGGCTGGATTCGAACCCACCAGCTCAGGTGTATGTGGCTGGCACGTTAGCCCGTTGAGCCACAGGCGCCGAGCCTCCTTGACTTCTTTAAAAGACAATATTAAACTAGATAAAATTTACAAACATAGTTTTATAAATATGAGGTCTGACAATTAAGTTCTCCAACTTACCACTGTAGAGTTAACATTGGCAGCACTGCACAAACAAGTTGACAAGATTTCATAATCTTGGTACATCAACGTTTGTGTTGGTCTGGTGGTAGTGTCTGGCTGAGTGGTGTTCATTATCTTTGCATGTTTTTTGTGTGCTGTTGTGAGAATGTCAGAACTTGAATTAGAAGAATGAACAAACATTAAATTTCTTTCTTTTTTTTTAGACAGAGTCTGAAGCTGGGTAGAGTGTTATGGAGTCATAGCTCACAGCAACCTCCAATTCTTGAGCTCAAGTGATCTTCTTCCCTCAGTTTTTCTATTTTTAGTAGAGATGGGATCTTGCTTTTGCTCAAGCTGGTCTCAAACTGGTGAGCTCAAGCAATCCGCCTCCCTTGGCCTCCCAGAGTGCTAGGATTACAGGTGTGAGCCACCACACCCAGCCACATTAAATTTCTTGTTAAACGAGGCACAAGTGGAAGTGAAATCAGAGACACGTTAGTCCAAGTTTGTGGGGATAATTCTGGCAGTGTACAAATGGACTAAACATTTTTCTAAGGGGAGAGAAAGCATCACTGATAAAGAGAGGTCAGGGTGACAAGTAATAAGCAGAACTGATGAAAATGTTGCAAAAATTTGTCAAGATTGTATGTCAGAATTGTTGGGTGACTATAAGAAGCATAGCAGAGCAGACCAAGTATACATTGATAGAGAAACAGGAAAATCTTAGCATGAGAAGAATGTGACTCTTGCATCATGATAATACACCAGTTCACACTGCACCGTCTGAGGGCGCTTTTAGCCATAAAACAAGTAACTACTCACCTGATATGGCTCCCAGTGACTTTTTTCTTTACCCAAAGACAAAGGAAATATTGAAAGGAAGACATTTTGATGACATTCAGGACAATAGGGGGAGTAATATGACAAGAATTTTCATGGCCATTCCAGAAAGAGTTCCAAAATTGCTTCGCAGAGTGGACTAGGTACTGGCATTGGTGAATACCTTCCCAAGGAGAGTGCTTCAGAAGTGACCATAGTGATACTCAGCAGTGAGGTGTATAGGACTTTCTAGTATGAGTTTATGAACTGTAATAGACTTCCTGTATATATATGAAATTACAGAAGCCGTGGTACAGTCCATTTGTAGGTTAAGTATATTTATAAGATGTAAAGCATTTACAGAAACTATAAGAAAAATTCTCATATCCTGCAGAAAAATGGGGATTCTCATAGCCAAATAGAAAAGAAATATTGTATCTAATGAACATCAAAAGTACCTAATTTTACCATGTTCAAGAAATGTAAACTTAGGCTCGGTGCCTGTGGCTCAAGGCACATACACCTGAGCTGGCAGGTTCGAATCCAGCCTGGGCCCGCCAAACAACAATAATGGCTGCAACCAAAAAAACGGCCAGATGTTGTGATGGGCGCCTGTATTTCTAGCTACTTGGCAGAGGCAGGAGAATCGCTTGAGCCCAGGAGTTGGAGGTTGCTGTGAGCTGTGATGCCATGGCACTCTACCCAGGGTGATAGCTCTGTCCCAAAAAAAAAAAAAAAAGAAAAGAAATGTAAACTTAGAAGCATAATAAGATGCCATATTTTGGTATCTTATTACATATTAATAAATACTTAAGCATGGTGGCCCACACTTGTAATCTCAGCATTCTGGGAGTTTGAGGTAGGAGGATCCCTTGAGCTCAGGAGTTGCAGAATAGCCTGAGTGAGAGAGTAAGACCCAATCTCTACCAAAAATAGAAACGTTAACTAGGCATTGTGGCAGGTGCCTGTAATCCCAGCTACTCTGGAGTTGGGGCAGGCAGATCACTTGAGCCCAGGAATTTGAGGTTGCTGTGAACTAAGTTGATACTGCTCCACTCTAGCCTGGGGCAACAGAGCGAGACTTTGTGTTTAAAAAAAAAAAAAGATACTGACAGTTTTGGTGAAATGGACATTCATATTTGTTATTGTAAATTGATGTATATTTCTGGAAAGCAGATGGATCTTTTCTGGAAGGAAAGTCCAAGGATTAATTTCTGTCCTTTAAAGCTAAGTGTATCTGTCAATCAAGAGATAAAAATCATACTAGTATTTTTTTTCTTTCTAAAAATCTGTCTTGACATTGCCAGAAATCTATAAAAGATTTATAGATATTCCAAAGTATTCATTTATTTCAAGGATATGATAGTAAATAATCCAATTTTCAGCAGTGAAAGCATGACAAATTAAAGTGGGCACAACATATCTACTACAGCTACTAAATTCATCATGAAGTAACACTATTGATAAAATATATACAAAACTGATAATGAAATCAAAGGAAAAAAGTCATTAAAGAAAGCATTTCAGGCTAGATGCAGTGGCTCATGCCTGTAGTCCCGGCACTTGGAAGGCCGAAGCAGGGAGAATCTCTTAAGCCCAGGAGTTTGAGCCCAGCCAGGGCAATATAATTCAAAAATTAGCCAGGTGTGGTGGTGCGTGCCTCTACTTCCTAGCTACTTAGGAGATGGATGCAGGAAGATTGCTTGAGACCAGGAGTTGGAGGATGCATTAAGCTCTGGTCACGTTACTACACTCCAGCCTGGGTGACAGAGTGAAACCTGTCTGTAAAAAGGAAGAAAGAAAAAAAAATAGCCTATAGCTCAGTGAGTAGGGCACTGGCTCCATATATCAAGGGTGGTGGGTTCAAACCTGACCCATGGCCAAACTGCAACAACAACAAAAAATAGCTGGGTGTTGTGGTGGGCACTGGCTCCATGTATCAAGGGTGGCGGGTTCAAACCTGGCCCATGGCCAAACTGCAACAACAACAAAAAATAGCTGGGTGTTGTGGTGGGCACCTGTGGTCCCAGCTACTCGGGAGGCTGAGGCAAGAGAATGACCTAAGCCCAAGAGCTGGAGGTTGCTGTGAGCTGTGATGCCACAGTACTCTACTGAAGGCAACAAAGTGAAACTCTGTCTCTAAAAAAAAAAATAAAGCATTTCAAAGTATGGTTAGCTGAGTAGTCATGTTTTTTATACTTTTCTGTATTTTACAGATTTTTAAGAATTTATGGTGAATTTTAAGGATTTCAAGTAGCATTTTTGTTTCCAAATTGTATTAAGATACAGAAGGAAACAGCACATTTTATCTGATATCATAGAATGATTTAAAAGCATGAAAAAGACAAAAATGAAGCAAACAGCATACAAAATTGAATACATGTGTTGTACAAAGCTACATGTGCATAAAAAATGAAAATTATTTTTAAGGGTAGTGTTTAATACATATGACATTTTTTTCAAAATTGTATTTGTTATTGTTATAATTTTGAAGACTAGAAGGAAATGAGTGCTTAAAAAAAAAGATAACCCATAATTTGTATATTCCCCAAATAAGCATTAACACGTTACTGGATTATGTAACATGCTTGCATTGCTTTTACTATTTCTTCTCCACTTCAATTCCAATCTTTTAACAAATTTTCTTGAAAAAAGTAGCCTTCATAGGTTTGATTTTCCTGACTTTTTTCCTAATTTTATCTTTGCTGGAGGCCCGTTTGACTCTTGTATAATAAGAAAAAGAAAAATTTTAATCTGTCCAAACATTTTAGTATATGTGAATCAATAAAATGTTGTGGCTTTTCATCAGTTATAATCAGGTAATTTTCTGTTTCTCTGAACATAGTCTAGTGTAGTTCAAATAAAATAGCAGTTGTATATAGACATGACAAAGCATATTAGTCAAAATGTCGTGGCTCAAGCGGCTAAGCGCCAACCACATACACCTGAGTTGGTGGGTTTGAATCTAGCCCCGGCCTGCCAATCAACAATGATGGCTGCAACCAAAAAATAGCCAAGTGTTGTGGCAGGCGCCTATTTGGGAGGCGGAGGCAGGAGACTCACTTGAGCCCAGGACTTGGAGGTTGCTGTGAGCTGTGATGCGACAGCACTCTACCCAGGGCGATAGCTTGAGGCTCTGTCTCAAAAAAAAAAAAAGTCAGGAAATGGGGCTGGGCTCGGTGGCCATGGATTGCTTGAGCTCAGGAGTTTGTGATCAGCTTGAGTAAACTCCTGAACAAGAGTGAGACTGCCTCTCCATTTTTATTTTATTTATTTTTTGAGACAGAATCTCACTCAGTCACCCTGGGTAGAGTGCTTAAGATCCTCCTTCCTCTGCCTCCCGAGTAGCTGAGAATACTAATCATTTTTATTCTTTTTTACTTATGCACATGGTTTTTCTATTTTTAGTAGAGATGGAGTCTAGCTCTTGTTCAAGCAATCCATTTATCCCTGCTTCCCAGAGTGCTAGGATTATAGGTGTGGCCTACTGTGCCCAGCTGAGACCCCATTTCTACTAAAAAGAGAAAAATCAGCAAGATGTAGCAATGCATGCCTGAGGTCTCAGCTACTTGGGAGGTGAACCAAGAGGATTGCTCAAGCCTAAGAGTTTGAGGTTGCTATGAGCTATGATGATGCCACAGTACTCTACCCAGGACAACAGAGCAAGACTGTCTCAAAAAAAATCATAAAATTTAGGTTATTTCAATAATGGATAAGGACTTTTTTAACTTTTCCCATATACTATTAAACTGAAATCCTAATAAATTCATGTTACGAAATATATCTAAATAGCAGTATAAACAATGAGGGATTTAAAGTAATTGTGTGGTTTTACACAATTTTATCTTCCAGTAGGATAAGAGCATTACAGAAGTAGCGGAGAGAACCCAAATTACGAAGATGGGATGAGGTAGGAATTCTCACTCCTTCCAAGGAAGGAAATGGTGCTATTAATCATGGATCCTCTTAAATATATACAGTTACTCCGTGAATTTTATTTCTATCTATTCACTTTTTTTTTTGAGACAGAGCCTCAGACTGTCGCCCTGGGTAGAGTGCCGTTGCATCACAGCTCACAGCAACCTCCAACTCCTGGGCTCAGGCGACTCTCCTGCCTCCGTCTCCCAAGTAGCTGGGGCTACAGGTGCCCACCACAATGCCCAGCTATTTTTTGGTTGCAGCCATCATTGTTTGGCAGGCCCAGGCTGGATTTGAACCTGCCAGCTCAGGAGTATATGGATGGCACCTTAGCCACTTAAGCCACAGGCGCCGAGCCTCTATCTATTCACTTTTGACCAAATTGACTTATGTTGTCAGATAACCAAATTTTTTCAAAGCTCTTTTCTTGTGAAATGTAATGCATGAGCATTGTATTTTTCAATTCTCGAATTTGGTTTATTTTTATAATGTAATCTCTTTATTGGTATCTTCTATTTGGCGAGACATTGTTCTCACACCTTAGTTCTGAGTCATAGTTTCCTTTAGTTCTTTGAATATATTCTGTTCTTACCCTTTGTATGTCTCAAATTTTTTTGTTAAAAGTTGAATATTTAAAATGTGGCAACTCTGGAAATTAGGTCCTCCTCTTGCCCCAGCACTTGTTTTTCCTTTTTTAAAAAATAACTTTTTTTTTTTTTTTGAGACAGAGCCTCAAGCTGTCATCCTGGGTAGAATGCCATGGCATCACAGCTCACAGCAACCTCCAACTCCTGGGCTCGAGCGAATCTCCTGCCTTTGCCTCCCAAGTAGCTGGGACTACAGGCGCCCACCACAACTCCTGGCCATTTTTTGGTTGCAGCCGTCATTGTTGTTTGGCGGGCCCGGGCTAGATACAAACCCGCCAGCTCAGGTGTACGTGGTTGGCGCCTTAGCCCGTTGAGCCACAGGTGCCGGGCCTAAAAATAACTTGTTTTAAAAGTAACTTTTCTGAACTAATTCTGTACAGTACGTATTTTTTTTTTTTTTAATGGCCACTTAAATCTTTGTGGGGTTAGCTTAGTGGTCAGCTAATTGTTTGACAGAGATTTCCTTAAAAACCTATAATTACTAAGTCTCCTAGTCTTTGCAGTGGTGCTGTTCTGTGTGCATGTTAGGACAGGTGTTCGGTACTCAGCCCAGTAGTTTAGAGTTAGCTTTCACTTCTTACCTTGTTGATTTATTTTAAATGGTCTGATATTGTTGGAATAGTAAGTAACACCAAACCTTTTTGATAATTCACGCATAGGTTGAGATGGATTTACTTCTACTACACCTTTTGGCTCATCATTATCCACCTTGGTCTCAGGCTCATTTTCAAGATTAAAAATCAACAGAACAGAACTTCTCAAAGCATTGGTACTATGCATTCATTAGTCGTTATCCTCCCCAAATACTTTATTGTTACTTTGAGCTGTCTGTGCTGCATTGGTTCCACAACAGAGCTCACAATCAGAAATAACACAAATTTTTGACTTACCCATGGTTTCACAAAAATTGCTTTAAAAAATAGTTTGAAAGATTATCACAAACCAAAGTGTGCATTTGGAAGACAGGGGGATGTACCTTCACAATAAAAATATAACGTGTCAAAGTGAAATGTCAGAGACATCAGTGGTCAAACTTTGAAATCAGACACTTCATCCTTAATAATCTGTATTGGGCAAGTTGTTTAATCTTTCTTAGTGTCAGTTCTTCCATTTAAGAAGAAGTGCTAGTCATCTTAGCTCTCTGGGAGGCAGAAGCGGGTGGATTGGTTGATTTCAGGAGTGTCTGAGTCTCAGGAACCAGCCTGAGCAAGAGTGAGACCCTGTCTCTACTAAATATAGAAAAACTGGCTGGGCATGATGGCAGGAAAATACTTGGGAGGCTGAGGCAAGGGCTTGCTCAAACCCAAGAGATTGAGGTTCCTGTGAGCTATGACACCACAGCAATCTACTAAGGACAATAAAGTGAGACTCTGTCCTCCCTCTCAAAAAAACTCATAATATTATCTTCTTAAAGGTTATTTCAAAGATTAAAAATAGTATATCTTAAGTGCCTAGTACAGTGCATGACACATAGTAGAAGCACAGTAAGTGGTATCTATATTGCTATAATAATATTTTGTCTGTGTGCGGTAATTATAATCATTAATCATTACTATTCTGAAAGTTTCCTCTGCTGTCTCCAACCTCACTTTGTGTTTGACAGTCATATTTGGTAGTCTGGCTTTTTCGTGACTTTTTAATAAAATCTCGGTCTCCAATTTGGATTATAGCCATTAGCTATAAACCATTATCTTAGAAAAATTTCATAAACAGGGCTATAATATCTGTAATTACATTTTTGGATTGTTTTTGCTTTATTTGGTTAGTATACAATCTCATTGCACCTTTTTTGCTCATCCTGCTTAACTGATAATTTCTAATTAGAAGATAGTAAAAGCTTACTTCAAATTTGGTAAGTTAAATAACAAAATTAGCTTTCTGTTTTTACAAAACCATACAAATCTTCTGACTACTGACAGGCTTTGATAATGCCTTTTTCATCTCTACCATAAAAATCATTAAAAAGAAAAAGGTTTTTTTATATTTTCATGTTGTGTTTCTCTGTATGTTGTCAGACAAAAAGCAATAATTCTTGATCTCACTTTTGAATTTATCAGAAACTGAAAATAAAATAGATCAAATCACTTTCTGAAACAAAATTACTTTATTAGTTTAGTAATAATTTGAGGTTACTTTATAGATAAGAAGCAGCATTTGGGAGGAGATTCATTTCCTGTCTTTGGGCTTTATCTGTAAGAACTACATCTTCAGTGTCAAGAGATTATGTATTTATAACTGAACTCTAATAAAGTCTGTACTGGGGATGCTGCACACCTGACTTGGTCATTGTGATTTATATATTAGGTGCCAAACTATTGCTTGTCTTTTGAAAAAATGCATTACCAAGTGTATTTCATTAAAATTTGGCCTATGTAGGAAGGATTACAAGACCTTTGACTGTTCATTATTATGAGAGTACTACTTGTTACCAATGTACTTAATGAGGTGCTTTTTGAAAATAAGTATTTCTAAGTGGATTAAGCTTATAGAATATTTCTTTTATTGGTGAATTAAGCAGTTATTGGAAGGGGTATCCTTAAGTGTAATGGTTTTGGTAAAACTTATTAAATATTTGTTTTTCTACCACCATTTTTGTTTGAAACAGAATATTGAGACATATGTTCTGAGGTTTTTTTTGTTTTTTTTTTTTTTGAGACGGTCTTGTTATGGTGCCTGGGCTAGAGTGCCATGGCCTTACCTTAGTTCCCAGCAACCTCAGATTCCTGAGGTCAAGTGATCTTCCTGCCTCAGGTTCCTGAGTAGCTGGACTTACAGGTTCCTGCTATAACACCCAGCTATTTTTTTTATTTTCTATTTTAGTAGAGATGGGGGTCTTAACCCTTGCTTAGACTTGTCTCTTAATTCCTGAGGCTCAAGTGATCCTCCTATCTGGGCCTCCCAGAATACTAGGATTACAGGTATGAGCCACCATACCTGGCCAGGATCCAACATCTTTTTTGGGGTGTACCAATTTACCTCGTACTATGATAAAAAATGGATGCATTTCCTACTGATTTGTGGGTCATCTTCATCATGTAACATTTCCATATATCTATCAATCTGTTGCTAAGCTCTCTTATTTTATGTTGCTATGGTAAAACAGTTTTTTTGTTTGTTTGTTTTGAGACAGAGTCTCAAGCTGTCACCCTGGGTAGAGTGCTGTGGTGTCACAGCTCACAGCAACCTCCAACTCTAGGGCGTAAGTGCTTCTCTTGCCTAAGCCTCCCAAGTAGCTGGGACTACAGGTGCCCACCACAGTGCCCAGTTATTTTTTTGGTTGTAGTTGTCGTCATTGTTGTTTGGCAGGCCCAGGCTGGATTTGAACCCGCCAGCTCTGGTGTATGTGGCTGGTGCCCTAGTTGAGCTACAAGTGCCGAGTCAAAACATAGTTTTTTATTGTTACAGCTTAATGTATCTAGTTGGGTGAGTCCCCTGCTATATACTTTTTCAAACTTGATTGAACTAGTTGTGGTCCTTTGTTCTTATATAGACATTTTAAAGTAAGTTTGTAAAATACCTTGAGATTAAAACTCTCCTGAGGTTTGTATTTGAACTGCCTCGGATTTGCAGATTAGATTAATTTTAAAGGAACCACCGATAAATGTGGTATAGTTGATTCGTTTAGTATGAGATATTTTTTAGTCCATTGCAGTTCTGTGCCTTATTTGTGGGTTAATTCCTAGATGCATCTCATTGTTTTTATAACTATTGTGTTTGGAACCTTATTTTCAAATATATTTTCTAGTTGACTGTTTTGATGTAGAGCAGTGCTATTGGTTTTTTACGTTGATTCTGTTTCTGAAAGCTTTTCTTATCACATTTATTATAATAGTTTTTTTTAAACCTCTGTTTCTTTTTCCCATTTTCTTTTTTTCTTTTTTTTTTTTTTTTTTCTTTTTCCCATTTTATTATATAGCCAATTCCTCCGGGAGCATGTTGAATAAAGCTTCAGTAGACATCTTCTATTTTTAATGGAATGCTTCTAAAGTTTTTTCATTAAATTTGCTTTTTGTTATTGGCTTTTAGAATATTGTCTTCATCAGGTTATGGAAGCTTTCTTCTAATCATAGTTAACTGAGGATTCCTTTCATAATTTTTTTTTTTTTTTTGAGACTCACTATGTCACACTCAGTAAGTGGTGTTGTGTCACAGCTCACAGTAACCTCAAACTCTTGGGCTTAAGTGATTCTCTTGCTTCAGCTCTCAAGTAGCTGGGACCTGCCAGCCACAATCCCTGGCTGTTTTTTGGCTGCAGTTGTCATTGTTGTTGAGCAGGTCCGGCTGGGTTTGAACCCGCCAGACTCTGTGTATGGCTGGTACCCTACTCACTGAGCTATAGGCACTGAGCCTCTTCTTTAAATTTTTAAAATTCGAGACAGAATTTTGCTCTGTCACCATGGATAGAGTGGCGTGCTCGTAGTTCAGTGCAGCCTCAAACTCCTAGGCTCAAGAGATCCACTAATTTTTTCTACTTTTGGTAAAGACAGGGTGCTTGCTAGCATGGTATTGAACTCTTGACCTCAAGCCATCTTCCCACCTTGGCCTCTGAGAGTGCAAGGTTACAGGCATGAGCGACCGCGCCTGGTTGACAGTTCCTTATAAATTATACATAGTTATCATATGCTTTATTGCATTTGAGATAGTGAAGTCATTTTTCTCCTGTGGTTCTTAGTGTGATTTATTACCCTGATAAGTTTTCAAATGTCACACCATTCTTGAATTTCTTGTTTAAATCCTTTCTGAGCATGTTACATTATTTTTAATATGATAGCTCAGTTTACATATACTTTAATTTTGATTTTCAAACATCTATGTTCATAAATGATATGGGCTTTACTTATCTCAAAATGTGCCTGTGGGATTTTAATTTATGGAGGAAACTAATGATCTGGTGCCATCAATGCCCTTAACAGAAGATTATTATTACATTTACAGAGAGGAGATGGCACACTTCTCCATGCAGGGCCATATGGTGAAGCACCAGTTTTGGTTGGGAGGCAGAAGGAGGCCAGAGAAGGCATGGTCCCGAGTCTTTATTATGTTTTCTATAGGAAAGACAAGACAGGACAGGGGAAACAGTTCAGGAATGGCTAGTTTGAATCATATTGTGGATTCTGGCTATAGGGGTTGATCAGTACCTGTCCCTGGGCAGTTAAGGCAAAGGAATATTATTTCCTGGCATGTAAGTGCCAGATAATAGAGGTCATTCAGAGTTTAGGCTTTGGGCCAGCTCAGTGGCTCATGCCTGTAATCTAATCATTTTGGAAGGCCAAGGTGGGACAATCTCTTGAGTCTACTTATTCAAGACTAGACTAAACCACAGAACGAGTATCCCATCTTTACAAAATAATGGAGAAATTAGTCAGGTCTTGTGGAGCACACCTGTAGTCCTAGCTGAAGTAGGAGGGTCACTTGAGACCAGGAAGCTACTTGGGAAGCTGAAGCAAGAGGATCACCTGAGCCCAGGGTGAGTGTTGGTAATAGAGGGAGACCAGATTGGTTAATACTTTCTCTAAGTATTGGCTGTTCCTGGGGATAGGGGATGTCTCTCCGTAAAGCCACAAATGCCAGAGCATCAAGTATACAGAAAATATAATCAATATAATTGACCCTGTGGTGAATGGATACCTGATAGACAAAGAATCTGAGAAAGCACAGAGTAGTTATCTATTCTTTTTTTTTTTTATTTTTTGAGACAGAGCTTCAAGCTGTCACCCTGGATAGAGTGCTGTGGCATCACAGCTCACAGCAACCTCCAATTCCTGGGCTCAAGCGAGTCTCTTGCCTCCGCCTCCCAAGTAGTTGGGACTACAGGCGCCCGCCACAATGCCCGGCCATTTTTTTTGTTGTTGTTGTTGTAGCTGTCATTGTTGTTTGGCAGGCCTGGGCTGGATTCGAACCCGCCAGCTCAGGTGTATGTGACTGGCGCCTCAGCTGCTTGAGCCACAGGCGCCGAGCCGAAAGTATTTATTCTTAAAAGATAAACATGCCTGCATCCAAATGGATGGTTATTCTTTGAATCTTAAAATTACTTGGGGTTGTAACTTTTCTAGAAATTATAAGAAGAATGAGAAAATTCCTCATATGTTAAAGCGGATGGACAATTCAATGCCCTGTCTAGATACGGCCACATAAGAAAATAGGAGAAAAACAGCCTACAGAAGGAGTGAGCAGATATTTAGAATAATAAACTTTGTAACCACTGTGAAGTAGCATAGCCAAAGCCTAATCAAGGAACATTCTAACTCTAAGTTAGGATGTATAGTTAAGTTAGGAGTATCCCCCAAAACTTAATAATTTGCCCAATTTGTTAAGTATTGTTGTAGACCAATGGAGTCCTATTTCTTCTTTTTTCAAATGAGAGTGTTGATTCCATTTACCCTGCCTTGGCTCCACCACCAATTGCTGCCTTCATGTTCAGCAATTACAGTTGTCCATATGGACAGTTGTACATATGGACTACTGTAATTCCTTAACTTGAAGGCTGATACTAAGATTTTATGGCACACTTGGTGCATCCTCTTGGGGAGGGAATGAGTGAAATTCAGTTGCAAAGTGAAACAAAATGATTGTTATGGATAAGAATGTGGGATCTTCTGGATTTTATTATTTACTGCCAATTATTAGTTGTCTATTGTAGTGGGAAAAATAATCTTTCCCCTGCTCTACTGGATAGAAACACATGTGATTCAAATGGAAAGCTAAACTGATAGGTATCAACCACATTATTACCAAAATATACTAAAGATTTAAAGTAAAAAAAAAAAAAACAGATTGGTACATAAATGCACACATACATTACTTACAAGATGCCTCATTTAAATATATGACATTAAAGTTTCCATAATGAAGGAATGGGCAAAAAGAGTAAATATGATTAAGCTTTGGTAGCTATACTTATTACATCAGTGCTTCATAAAATTGTTCTTTAGAATTTAATACATATGAATGATGTTTTAAAGTCTGTGCAAACTAAGCCATCAACTATGCAAAATTATGATTCTTGGACTCACTTGCCTCTATCTAGTGCACCAGATAAATTCTGAAGTGAAAGTTGCATGTGTCCACATATTAATATGTATATACAGGGTTTTATAGATATTCTGAGAATAGTTCTTTGGAAATAATACTGATACAAGCCCCTTTGGGGCTATAGATGTAGCACAGGTATGTGTACCTGGGAGCATGCATGTATATATTTTAATCTTATCTACTTTTTAAAAGAAGATGCTATCTGTGGAAGGTAGATAGGCTAATATCTCTATAGCGCCCTCCAATTCAAGGTAAAACATGCACGCAGGCTTCCCTGTGTCTCCTCCCAGATCACTGAAGAATTTCACCAGACCACCTAAGAAGAGAAGATCCTAGAGCAACCCCATTGGAATGACCATCTCTACCTGGAGGAGCTGCAGAACAGGTGGGTTGAAATCTTTGGACTCTTGTCAGCAGTTTAGATTAGGGAAGTTAAGATATCTACCCTGAGGCACAAACCTGCTTTCTCCCTCCCCTTTCCTAAATACACATTATCAGACCATTCCAGATATTTCAGATTATCCTACCTTCCTTGGAGGTGTGGTTTCCCAATAATCTTATTTTTAGAGCACAATAAAAGACCCCTGAGAGATTGGATTAGGACTGCAAATTGCTTCATTGTGCCACTAGGTGCTTGAGACAGTGTATACCTCTCCAGGCTTCTCAGACTTTACGCATTAAGTTGGTGTGAAGTCTCCTTTTCCTTCAGTGCTGTATACCTTGTGAGCCCCCAGCCTGGATTGGGGTACCCCAGAAACCCCAACAGCTATCAATAGCATTGTTTTCCAAATAGTAATTAAAGATTAATCATAATGTGTTTTCATTCACTACCTTGAAGCTCAGGTGAACATTTACTGTAGAAGCAAAATAAGAAGATAAAAAAAAAATACAATGCTAAAAATGGCAAACCTGTCAGGTAGATGAGACTGAGACCCACACAAACACACAATTATATTTTATTAATATGTAGGGAAAATAAATATCTTAAACTTAGCAAAGATGACAAAATATAGGCAATAGAAACCTACACTGATACATTACATAGTCCTTTGTTATGAAAGTTAAAAATTAGAAAGCAAAATATCTATGTGGTAAGGCAACTTTTCACATATCTGTGTAAAATGAGTCAAAGTTATGACTTGAAGTATTGTTATACAAAGATTTTAGTTGAATCTATATTTTCTTTGAACTTGTTTGGAATACCAAATAGGAACAGACAGCTCAAAATGTGATTGTATATATATTTATAACCTTTATGCTGAAGTAAAAAGATATTCTAAAAGATGTCCACATGCATTTTAAATTGTGTAATACACTCCTGGGCATCGAGAGAGTAAAAATAAATATAGGTAAGGGCTATCATTTATATTACTATTTAACATTAAATTTCCATTATACCTTTGCATATTTTGAGGGAATGAACATAAAATACTATGCTCCTGTTTTCTATAAATATTTTATATTCTATCAGTATAAACTAAATTCTCTACTAGAAATTGCTACATAGTATAACTGCTTCTTTGTGACCAAATCCTCATTTCTGATTTCTGAAATATATCCAGTACAGTTGGTGAGTCATGTCTATTTCTTCATTCCCTGTCATCACTTAAACATTAAAGGAAGATCACAATCCCACAGAGGACCAACATTCATTGTATTTACCTTCTGAGTCTTGACTTCTGGGTAAATAATGTGATGCCTATTGTATCATCAAAACACTGTCACTCAAGAAGACATTGAAAATATGAGGTTACACACCAATACAAGGTGTTGCAGTTACAGAATAACGTTTTCTTTTCCTTTATTTTCTCACTAAATCAGATTACCCTAAAATGAGATTGTACAAACATTAAAGTATGTACAGTATTCTTAAATGGATTTTTATAAAAGTTAAAGGGGCAAGTTATCATATGGAGATCACCCAAATAATAAATAAAAGGTATTATTTTAACATCAAAATTTGTACTACTTGAAAATATTTTTATTTATGTAAATTACCTTATTCTCTAGTCAAATTAAGAAAATGGGGATAATGTTTACAAAAAAAAAATTCAACTGATGCATTTGCCATAGTAATTGCTCTAGGAGTGACAAAATTCAAAATTGATATCAGCAGCTCATAGTAAAATCAATGATCCCTACTGGGGTAATTGCTATGGCTACAGAGATGATGACAAAGTAGAAGGCAAAAATCTCAATTCTATGAAAATTTTTCTCTCTCTCCCCTTGACTAAGGAGTCAACTGGTACATAGGAGAAATGTGATATGAAGATATATAGCCCCAGCATCACCCAGCAAAGGACACCAGGGTGGGTCCGAAGCTGAGATAAAATAGCTTACTAACTTGCATACCCATTTAAGATAGAGCTTTATTTGATCCTAAATTATAGTCATCAGGTTATAAACATATAAGCAGAACTGCAAATAATTGTATATGATATTTTCATTTAAACTCTTAAGAAATAGAGTTGTTTTAAAAATTATGTTAGAAAGTAGTCAGATATCACTTTCAAAGTTACCTTTGAAATGTATTTCAGAATTAAATTAGTCAATATATTAATTATATGTTAACAATTAAGGGTGATTAATAATGGGTATCTTTATTCCATTTTTATATTTTATATCATATATTTTATATTTTATGTTATATATATGCATATATACAAATAGATCATCAAATCTATTGGATACAAATCTCATACATTGAAACTCAACCTTAGTTTTATAGTTCTATGAACTATGGGAAGTATATAGTTGTATATCCATCACTGTAATCAAGTTATAGAATATTTCTTCACCCAAGAAATTTCACTTATGCCCCATTCCATGTAATCCCAGTAGCCCCAGTCTCAGCTCCTTTGCAGTTATAAACTTATTTACTATCCTCATAATTTTGCCATTTCCAGAATGCCATATGAATAAAAACATACAGTATGTATCCTTTGAGTTGCATTATGCTAAATATATTTGAGATACATCATGTTGCACATATCTGTAGGTTATTCCCTTTTATTGACTGCTGCCTACACTCACGATGGTGGGTCTCCTGCTCTCCTTTTTTGCTTCTAGACTTTTTCATAGGCCTATGATAAACACATTGAATAAGGGTCAACATCTGTTGCATCTGGTTCTCCAGCTATTGCACACTCACCTATTGTTGGATTTTGGTAGTGTGTTACAATTTTAGGTGCTGATTTTTGCAAGTTTACATACTCCTCT
This sequence comes from Perodicticus potto, assembly GCA_963574655.1. Lineage (NCBI taxonomy): Eukaryota > Metazoa > Chordata > Mammalia > Primates > Lorisidae > Perodicticus > Perodicticus potto. The sequence goes on from CAUYRH010046715.1 coordinate 33,590, forward strand.
AGACTACCATAGGTTAGATAATTCATGTAACATGTTTCTCCTTCAACTGGCTCCTCTTCTTTTGAATTCAAATTCAAACTTTGCCTTGTTGCACGAGCTCTTGGATGAGCTCAAGAAGTCACAATTTAATAGTTTTTCTGAACATAAGTGGGAATGATATTCTTTCCAGTGTTCTATATGCTGAGTCAAATATTTACAGTATGTTTTAAAGTAAACATATGTATTACATATGTATTGCTTTAAGAATTATTTTACATGACATAAAATATGTTTAAATCTTTTAAAATTATAAAAGCAAATAAAGAAAGTATGAATGTACTCTCAAAATATCTACTCCTTGAAGTAAAAGTCTAATTGGATCAACAGACTCTAATACCCTCTGCAGTCAAATCCAGAATTTATGGAAAATAATGAATTTTCTCAAAAAGAAATAAATTATTACATTTTTATTCTACTATGTCTTAAGTTGGATTTTTAAAAATGGTCTGAAATTTAATATCATAACATTAAATAATGCTTTTTATAATTATAATAGCAATAGTAGTAGAAATAGAACAACTCTTTATGAAATATCTGTGCTGTGCTAATCACTCCATTAGTTACTTTAAAATCATTACTTCTATGATTTGCAATATCCTCATATGATAATTCTCATTATATTAGTAAATACATGTATCTGTTGTCTACTGCTCCATAACAAATTTTCCCTAACATGGTGTCTTAGAACAATAAACATTTGTTATATCAAAGTTTCCTTCTTATGTCAGAAATATAAAAGTGGCTTAGTTCTATAGGGTCTATCAGGGTCATCAAGTTGCCAACCATGGCTGTGGTTATCTAAAAGCCTGACTCAATCTAATGAATCCACTTATAATGATCCACTCATATGACTTTGGAATAGGCTTCATGTCTTCACTGGCTATAGATGGATGTTCTCATTTCCTCACTTTGTGAGTCTCTTCTTGATAGGGATGTTCAATTTCCTCATAACAGCTAATGTTGTTCCTCAGAGCCAGCATTGTCAGAGAGATTAAAGCAGAGACTTCATATATTTTACGAGTCTCAGAATTCATACATCATTATTTTGCACTCTTATGCAAGTTAGTATATCCACATACGTATGTGAGAACTAGGAAGAAATTATCATTGGGAAGAGTGGAAGATGCCATTTGGAGACAGGCAAACACAACTTAAGCCTCAGTAAGTTCACATAGCTTATAAATAAACCAGTCATGTGAAAACAGATTGGTCTGAATTAATAGCCGGTACTCACCCAATTATCTCGGGCCACCTCCATATGATCTCATTCTTTGATACACAAAGTACTCTCTATATTCAGACTTTATGTTTAAATCTTTAAAAACCCTGCCAAAGAAGCTGCAGTTAAAAGGAGATTTCAAGAACTTCCTTTGCCAAGGATAGCATTGGAACTGAGCTTCAGATAATACTGAAGGAAAGAAATTACATGCTACAATGCAAATTTCTCCCCACTTTTCCTACTTTTTCTTTAGCAATTGATTTATTCTCTTAGATAGGCTTCCTTCTCATGGCTATTAGCAGATACGTGGTTATCTTTTTACTGACATTAAGACAAAAAGTTAGATAAGGTATAATTATAATGTTTAGTGAAGTGTCTTAAGTGTCAAACTCAAGTTGACTACAAATTTTATCCCAAACTGTCCAGTTCATGTCAGAAGACTATCCCAAACCTATTTCTATGGTTAAGAAGGCAGGAGTCATAAGAATAATGGCAGCTCCCATTTGTATCACATATCTGAAAATTGTGCTTTTTTCTAGTAGATAATGTAGGCATATTGAGTATATGAAACAATGAATGTCTATTCTATTTACTTAACTTCCAAAAATTTTATTTATATGCCAATTTACATGTTCACCACACATTATTCTTTATTAAGTAGCTACAGTTATTATGGAGGTGTCAAAAACCCTAAGTTCTGATTCATTTTAATTTAAAGCACATATCAAGGTGTCTTTTTATGCTCAAATGTTCAGATTCACAAGATTCCTGTAGGCCACAAATGGCAATAGACTTAATCTACTCAGAAAGATACACAATAACATCAAGCTTTCTTTCCAAATAGGTATAGTCCTTGCAACATTTCAAGCATCAGTTCACACAGTGATGTGGATAATGGCTCATTTGTACGTAGAGGAATTACACATGGGGCTGTGTAGAAGACACCTTGCTTTAGCAGCCTCATGCTCCACGTTTATAATACTGCCATGGTCATAGCATCTGGAGTTCATGCAAAGGACTTGCCATTTATAAAGCACTGAATTTAAACAAGGTTGAAGCCAAGTATCTTTATCGTAGATTAAAAAATAGGTAAATAGGGCAGTGCCTGTGGCTCTAAGGAGTAGGGCGCCTGCCCCATGTGCTGGAGGTGGCAGGTTCAAACCCAGCCCTGTCCAAACAAAAAAAGATAAATAAATAATGAAGTTACTGAAGACTGAATTTTAATTTTTATTCGTGAAATAATATTTCTTCCTGTTAAAATTTAATTTGTTGAGGAGATATTTGGTTAGCAATAATTATGTTTTAATAAATAGTGCATTGGTGGCTATTCCATATAAAATTATTTGAAATTCATTTTCTGATTAAAAATTTTTATAATAAAAATTGGAGAAAGTATACTCAATGATTATTTTATTGTATTGTATTTTACTCTAGATTCTTTAATCTTGACTATTTTAATTTTTCAAGTGTTCAACTAACATCTTTAACTATGTCATTATATTTTCTAGTATGTTACACTCATTTTCTGAGTACGTATTTTATAGGGTTTTTTTGTTATAATATACAGAGTACATGTTAAGTTAAATACATCAAAAACATTGTATATTTAAGAAAGTTAATTTGAATGTATTTTCCTGGGTAGAAAAGCTATTGTCATGTTCCATTTAACTATTCAGAGTATTACTGTTTTGTTGATTTGAAATTTGAAAATTCTGTTAAATAAAATGTCCCATAGAAGTCCTGTGCTATATAGAGTCAATCTGATAAAGAAAATTGTATTTATTATAGGTTAATAGTAATATTCCTTCTAATTCATAAATCTGTTTTTGTATAGTAGATTTCAGTGAGTACCAACCAAGTTCTTAAGACAGGTGTAATTTCAAAGACTTAGACATTCAAAAATCTTTGAAGAAAAATAAATTAGTGGAAGTGCTGTATTGAAATTTGTAAAAGATGAATTACCAGAGTTCCTTTTGTAGCAAATTAGTGAAAGAAAAGGAGCAAGTGACCCGACTCTTTTTTAAAAACATCTAGCTAATTATGGACTATAGAAATTGATAAAATACAGTTGCAGTTTAAGGGATCAGTTTATGTATAACCTATTTCGTTAAAAAAGGAAGGAAATACTCCTTAAGATGACAGAGAACAGTTCAAGTTCAAAGTTACCTACTAAATGTTTTTTGGCTTTATGACTAGTGAAATTATGAAGCTTGAAGTTCAGTGAACTGAAAAGTGAAAGTAATAATCCACATGTTATGTATACAATCACTCATCATTTTGCCAAGCAAATAATAAATACAAATGAAGTCTGCATATAAAATACTTTGTTGTTTGTTTTGTGGACATATTCTCCCTGGATAACAGCCATAATTAGTGCTCTAAGTTTCCAAAATGTGCTCAGCTTCCCTACAGACTTCAGAATATAGAACAAGATGCTTGAGATCATAGCAACATTATTTCTGTATAAAGATGTTAATCAACAAACTCCTTATAAGTAGTATTTGTTTTTGTTTATAGTATGGTCAGGAACACAAAGCAACAGCAGCAACCACAACATAGAAAGATTCCTAAAATACAATTTAATTCTGGTTTATAATTTGAGGTACAATTAAAGATAATATTTAAATACAATGAATGACACATTCCTGCTTTCAGATTATTTCAAATTTCTGAATGCTGAAGTAAAAAGAGCTAGTGTTCATTTTAAATTAAATATGCAATGCTGGTTATTTAAGTAGAATCCAATTTCACTAGGAAACAAATAAACAGTTATATAATTATTTTCTTTCCTTGCTTTGTGAACAAATCTAATGATGAAAATCCTGAGGGGTAGTTTTTATTTTACAATCAATACCTTGATTGTAATAGTACTTTATAAATCAGGTGTCTATATTCTTAAATAGGGAGAGACATCCTCTTGAAAGCTATGCCTTAATTTAAAATTCATGAACTTATACTGCACTTTGCAAGAACGTATTTGACTACTTTTTACACTTACAGTAAAACTTTCATTGTGCTGAGTATAGAAAATGAGGTGAAAAATGAAAGTGTCCATTTAAAATTAATGCATTTTTCTTCTGTCCTCTTGTAGTTAGACTAAAAATTTTCATCTAGAAGCATTGGCTAAGCCAAAACACATGTTTACAACCAAAAGTTACTTTCCTTTCTTTTTTCTTTCATCCTAAGCAAATACAGTTGAAAATTTATATATAAATATTAAAGTGAGGAATTTATGCTATAATTCTCTACTAAACTATTCTTTGTATTCAAACAATGTATATGACTTCTAAGAACAGAACTCTTAAGAACTCAATAATCATGAGAAAGAAAACACAAGGCTTTTGCAAGTTGATATTGCTTTCAATGTTATAGCAGTGAAGAACACAGACTTACTTGTGGGGGTTAAAACACACTTTCAGAAATCTCTGTCCTTACCCTTACCCTATGTTCAGTTTGTTAATTCAAGATACTTAAGAATGATATTCTCCTTTAGTCCAATTACATGTTTCTTATAATTAAAATATAGACTATTTTCTCTGAAAGTGCATCCCAGTTTGGATTTTTGCTCATATACTTCTTTCTCTCTCTTTTTTTTTTCTCACTTGCTGGCTCTTTTATTAAGTGTATATTGCATGCCTATTTTCAAATTTCTCTTGTGGACATACTATAGATTTTTCATAGAGCTAGAAAAAATAATCCCAAACTTATGTGGAAACAAAAAAAGAAAGATAATAAAGGAGCCTGAATAAAAAAGCAATCTTAAACAAAAAGAACAAATTCAGAGGCATCATACCACCTGACTTCAAATTATACAACAAGGGTACAGTAAGTAAAACAGCATGGTGTTAGTATAAAGGTAGAGTTATAGACCGATATAGAGCAGAATAGAAAACCCAGGAACAAAACCACATAGGTAATGACCAACTGATTTTTTGGTAAAGCAGACAGAAACATACACTGGAGTAAGAATGCCCTATTTAATAAATGTTTGGGGAAAATTGGATAGCCACATGTAGAAGAATAAAACAAAGTACTCATTTCTCATTATATACAAAAATTAACTCAAGGTGGATTAAACACCTATGTGTAAGACCTGAAACCATAAAATGATAGAAAAAAAGGTACAAAATCCTCTTCTAGAAAAAGGCAAGAATTTTTGACAAAGACCTCAAAGATAAATATAGCAACAACAATAACAACAAAATAGGACTTAATTCAACTAAAAAGTTTCTGCACGGCAAAGGAAATAATGCACAGAGTAAACAACCAACATGCAGAATGGAAAAACATTCACAGACTATACATCCAGAATCTATGAAGAAGTCCAATAAATCAGCAAGGAAAGCCAAATGGTCCTCAGTATTTTGTAGTTCTCCTTAAAAAGACCTTTCCCCTCTTTGGTTAAGTATTTCCTTTTCTTTGTATCCATTGTCAATGGCGTTGAATCTTTGATTTTACTCTCAGTTTGAGTGTAATTGTTATACAAAAATGTTATTTATTTGAGTACATGGATTTTGGAACCTGAGACTTGGCTGAATTTATATATCATTTCCAGGAATTTCTTGTTTGAGTCTTAACCATAACATTATCAAAGAGTGATACTTTGACTTCCTCCTTCCTAATTTTCATAGGCTTTCTTTCTTTCTCTTGCCTGATTGCTCTGGCTGGGGCATCTAGCACTATGTTGAATAGAAGTGGTAACAGTAGGTCCCTTAATCTTGTTCCAGGTAGAGGAAAACGCATTGAAATTTTCCCCATTTACTATGATTTTGGATGTGAGTTTATCATACATAGCCTTTATAATTTTGTGATATGTTCCTTCTGTTCCCAGTTTGTTGGGGGTCTTGTCATGATTAGTATTAGATTTTGTAAATGCTTTTTTTACGTGTATTGAGATAATTACAGGGTCATCATTTTTGCTTCTGTTTGTGTGGTGAATCACATTTTTATTTATATATGTTGCTTCATCCTCACATGCCTAGGAGGAAGCCCACTTGGTCATGGTATATTAATTTTATTGAATGTGCTGCTGAATTTGGTTTGCTGGTATTTTATTGAGGATTTTTGCAACTAGATTCATAAGGAACATTGGTGTATACTTTTCTTTTGTGTGTGTGTGCTTTCATGGCTTTGGTATCAAGGTGATACTGGCTTCATAGAATGAGTTACAGAGTATTCCATTCTTCTCAATGCTATGTAATAATTTCTGCAATATGGACACCAGCTCTTCTTCATAGGTCTGGTAAAATTTGGCTGTGAATTCATCTGATTCAGGACTTTTTTTGTTGAAAGATTTTTTAGTGGCCAGGCATGGCTCACACCTGCAAACCTAGCTCTCTGGCAGGCTGAGGTGGATGGATTGCTTGAGTTCAGGAGTTTGAGACAAGCCTGAACAACAGTGAGACCCTATCTCTTCTAAAAATAGAAAAAATAGCTAGGCATTGTTGTGGGTGCCTATATTTCCAGCTACTTGGGAGGCTGAGGCAAAGAAAATCACTTGAGACAAGGAGTTTGAGGTTACTGTGAGATTTGTCAACAACATGGCACTCTACCCAAGGGGGACAGAGTGAGACTCTGCCTCAAAAAAAATAAGGATATATTAATACTATCCTAATTTCTCTTCTCATACTTGGTCTGTTCCACATTTCTTTTTCTTCCTAATTGAGTCATGTGAGGTCATATGCTGCCAAGAATTTTGCTATTTTCTCTGTTTTTTAGTTTACATGTATAGAGATTTTTATATTATTCAGGGATGATAGTTGTATCATATTGGTGAAAAGCAATTACGGTTTTTGCATTGTTGAAATTTTCCTTTTGATGGAATACATTGTTAATAATGTGGTTATGTTATATATCATCTTAGCACACATTTCTCACTTTATGCTTTTTTGCTAATGACTTGCACTTGCTGTTTATTTTATATCATTTTAGACTGTGGAAGTGATGTTAGAGAAAAAGCAAATTCAAGTGATTTTCTTATTCAAGTTCAAAATGGGTTGCAAAGGAGTAGAGACAAGTCCCAGAATCAGTTATGTTTTTGGCACTGGAAATGCTAATGAATGGACAGGGCAATGGTGGTCCAAGAAGTTTTGCAAAAGAGATGAGAGCCTTGAAGATGAGGAACATAGTAGCCCAACATCAGAAGTCAACAAAGACCAGTAGAGAGCAATCACTGAAGCTAATCCTCTTGACAGCTACATAAGAAGTTGCCGAGATAATGTTGACCATTATATGGTCATTTGGCATTTGAAGCAAACTGAAAAGGTGAAAAAGCTTTATAAGTGGGTGTCTCAAAAGCTAACCAAAAATCAGAACAATTGTCATTTCTTTCTTTCTTTCTTTCTTTCTTTCTTTCTTTCTTTCTTTCTTTCTTTCTTTCTTTCTTTCTTTCTTCCTTTCTTTCTTTCTTTCTTTTTTTTTTGAGACAAAGCCTCAAGCTGTCACCCTGGGTAGAGTGCCGTGGTGATGATGAACTCAGTGCTTGGACTGAGAACCCCCCAATCACTTGCCAAAACCCACAGCACCAAGAAAAGGTCCAAGAAAAGGACCACTGTTGCAGGTGGTCCCTTGCAGATCTAGTACACTTTGGCTTTTTGAATCTGGGCGAAATCAATATGTCCGGGAAGTCTGCTCAGCAAATCAATGAGAAGCACTGAAAACTGCAACGCCCGTGGCCAGCGCTGGACAATGGAAGGGGCCAATTCTTCTCCCTGATATCACTTGATTACATGTTGCACAACCAACACTTCAACAATTGGGCTACGAGGTTTTGCCTCATCTATCTTATCAATCTGACCTCTCGCCAAAGTTTTTGCAGGGAAAATGCTTCCACAACCAACAAGATTTAGAAACTGCTTTCCAAGAGTTCGTCAAATCCCAAAGCCTGGATTTTTATACTACAGGAAGAAGCAACCTTATTTCCCATTGATACCAATATTAATGGTGCCTATTTTGATTAATAAAATTTGTTTGAGCCACATTATAATGATTTAAAATTTTTGGTCTAAAACTACAATTACTTTGGCACCAACCTTTATTTCTCTGTTATTAGTTGTAATATCTCCTTCTTAATTTCTGATTTAGGTTATATGGATCCTTCTCTTCTATTCTAGGTTAGTCTAGAAAGAGGTCTATTAATTTTTTTATTTTTTATTTTATAATTTTTTATTTATTGGTACTTTCTATCGATTTTGTTTGTTTTCCATTTAATTTAGTTCTGGCCTAACCTTTGCTAACTCTTTTGTTCTGTTGGCTTTGAGTTTGGTTTGCTCTTCCTTTTCTAATTCTGTGATATGTGATACTTATGTTTTATTTTGCTTTGTTTTGTTTTGTTTGATGTAGGCATTTAAAGCCATGAAATTTCCCCTCAGGAATGTTTTTGCTGAATTATGTGGATTTTGATAACTTGGGTCCCTTTTATCATTCAGTCCATGGAATCTTTTGTTTTGTATCCTACTTTTATTATTGACCCAACAATCATTCAGTGGCAGGTTGTTTAATTTACATGAGTTTGAATATATTGATTTCTAATTTTATTCCACTGTTATCTGAGAAGTTACTTGGTATGATTTTTATTTTTTGAATTTGTTAAGAAATGTTTCGTGTCCTAAGATATGATCAATCTTGGATAATGTCCCATGAGCTATTGAGAAGAATGTATATTCCAAGGTTTGGGGGGTACAATATTTTGTAACTATCTGTTAGATCCATTTATTTTAGAGTCCCATTTAAGTTTAGTGTTTCTTTATTTATTTTCTGCTTTGATGATCAGCTCTGTCAATGGGGTAATGAAGTTTTTAGCAATAGTAATGCTATGAAGGAAATCACAGATGACCAAAACAAGTGGAAAAACCTATCATGCTCAAAATCTCCAGAATCAACATTGTTAAAGTGTCCATACTACCCAAAGTGATTTACAGATTCAACATAATCCCCAACAAAATACCAGTCCAATGTCAAATTTCACAAATCTAGAAAAATCAATTTCATGTTTTTTGGAACCCCAAATGGGCCTGAGTAGCTAAAGCAATCTTTGCAATTGTCAATTGTGCTCAATAAGGTGTCAAGTGTAAGTGTCTTTTTTGATAAAGTGACTTAATTGCTTAGGGTGGATACCCAGTTGTGGGATTGCTGGACCAAATGATAGGTCTGAGTTTTTTCTTCTGAGCCAAATTTCTATATGGCTTTCCATAGAGGTTGTATCAATTTTTAGTCCCACTAACAGTGTACAAATGTTACTTTCTTTCTGAAACTCCATCAGCTTATGCTGTTTTTGAACTATTTAATAAAATTCATTCTGACAGGATAAGGTGGTATCTTACTGTGGTTTTAATTTACAATTCATTGATGGTTAGTGATGTTCAGCAATTTTTCATATGTTTCTTTGCAATTTTTCTATCTTTCCTTGAAAAGCTTCTGTTAATGTCTTTGCACACATTTTAATGGGGTTGTTTCTTTTTTCTAGAGGATTTGTTTGAGTTCTATGTAGATTCTGGATATTAGCCCTTTATCAGATGTAAAATTCACAAATATGAAAAAAAAATCTTCCATGCTTCATTTGGAACTTCAAAAGAGACTGAATAGTCAAGGCAATCTTAAGCAAAAAGAACAAATCTAGGGCATCACATTACCAGATGTTAAACTGTACTACAAGGCTAAAGTAACCCCCAAATCATGCTATTGGTACAAAAATAAAGACATAGATGAATGGAACAGAACAAGAAACTCAGATATAAAATCAGCTATCTATAATCAAATCATCTTTGACAAAGCAGGCAATGAAGTACACTGGGCAAAAGAAGCCTTGTGCAATTAATGGTGCTGGGAAAACTGCACAGCCATGTGCAGAAAATGAAACAGGATCCCTACATCTTACTAAGCAGAAAATTAATTCAAGATGGATAAAAGCCTTAAACATATGACATAAAACCATAAAATATCTAAAAGACAATATGGGAAAAACATTTCTAGATACCATACTAGGCAGAGAATCTATGAATAGACTATAAGGGCAAATTTAAAGCAACAACAAAAATAAATGAAATTTCGTTAAATTAAAAGGCCTTTGTACAGCAAAGGAAATAATAAATAGAGTAAATAGGAAACCTACAGATAGGAGAAAACGATACATGAGATAAAGGGCTAATATCTAGAATCTACAAAGTATTCAAACCTGATTCTTTTATATTAAAAAATAGGAATCAGAATAAGGTAGCAAATGGATCTTTTGCAACCACTCAAAATAAATGTTAACGTTGTATTATACATTATCCAGATAGTATTAATATTAACAAATATAATTTTGAAGGTAAACATTTCCTCTGTTACCTTCATGTTCACAGTTCTCTCTTTTCCTCTCTAGAGTTAATCAATATGATGAAATATGTATAGAATTGATGATTTCATACTTCTATTATGAAAATATGCATTCACATATATAAGACAGACAATTAAGTTTGTGAACTCATCTTAGAAAAAGTGCTACAAAAGTGCTACATTGATGGATATCACTGCAGTCACCTTGGAAGTACTCTCCTTGGCTACTAGTGACTGTAGTGATACTCAGCCATGAGTTATGAATCACTTTCTCTAGGATGAGTTCGTGAAATTAATTGTCTGACCTTGTGTAATTATTGTTTGTAATTTTTTAAAAAAGATAGGTAACTGTGTAACCCCTAGCAGACAACTGATCTGCTTGGCATCTGGTCGTCCACTCTAACTTTTAATGTTCTACACATGAAATCTCAAGAACACTAAGGAAATCTCATATTTTGCCAAATAGCAACAGACCCTAAGAACGGGAGGGATTGTCACATCTTTGAGTCGAGGCCACCTATGCTGTCTTTGATTTCTGCTTTCCTGGCAGGTGCTGTTCTTGCTGGTCTTCTATTTTCATAAATCTTTAGACAAAAAGCCGGTGTCAGTCATCATGGTCATGTGTGTCTTCAAACTCCAAAGGCACATGCCACTCTTTCCAGAACCATTTCATTCTATTCTGTTCTTTCTTCCTAATGTTAAATGTCAGGCCTGAAAATTCCACTGAGAATGAGTTCAACACGAATTCCTCCACTATGATTGTCTTTGACTCTCACACCCCATCTCATCTTCTTTTACAGACTGCAATGGAGCCATGTGCTAATATCTAATGATGATTAAGTTGGTTCTATGGGGAGAGATAGAGAGAGATTATTTCTTAATATTTGGGGCCTATCTATATAATTTAAATTGTATATATTTGGGGGTAAGTTTTGGCATATCCAGATTACAGCTTTAAAGAGTTAAGTGGAAAACAATCTGTCTGTAGGTACTTCTCTTTTTAATAGAGTGGTAAAAAGGCATAAAAGTTCAAATTTTGAAACTCTGAGGTTCTAATGAAGACTTAAACTTTAAAGTGACTTGCTTTAAAATTAGAGTCATCGTGTCCTGGAATTCCACCGGGAGATCTTGTCTCATTTTGAATGTCATGATGACTAAAATTCCTCACCCACCTTTCCATCCCCATCCTCCACAAAGGCTTTGAAATGAAATTTCCTTTAAATTCTTCAGCTTTTCTGACTTGTAATAGGGGAGATATATTTAGTCATCACCTTACAATGAGAGTGAAATAGCAAACTCACTCCAACTAAAGAATATATCTTTTGTTCTTTCAGTAAAATGTCCCATGGCAGCTGTCTGTTGGCACTAAAAACGATACCATGTTTAGAAGCATGATTGCCAAGAAAAGAAGTTTCCCAGCAAGCTACAGTGTCTGTTTCTGTACAGAAATGAATGTGTTTTTTCCCCTAGAGTTGGCCCATTTATTAAGTTCTAGATATTCAGGAATTAACAGTTTTCTTAGCGAAAATATTCCTTTAAGATTATTTATGGTATTATTAACAAATCAGAACAAAAATAATGCCTGGATTTCAGAGGCCAGAGGACTTGTCAGGGGATGACAGGAGTGTTCTCTACTCAAGTTTAGCTGGTGATTGCTCAGGCATGCAAAATTTCCTCTCACTTTTGTTTAAGGTTGTTTATAGTGCAGATTCTTATTAGCTGAAAGGTGTTTTTATGATTTCCTTTCAGAATGCTTTGTCTTATGTTTTAAAAATTTGTGTTTATGCTTTTCTTGTTCACTTTATAAATGAATCAGAGAATTATTCCACTCTACCACTGAAAAAGAGCATACATGCAGCACGTTTCTGCACAATTTACTGCATTGTGGAATTCCAGGGCTGGCAAACACATCAAAGGAAATATGCGTGTTAATGTGACATTTGACTCTGTGAGCTAGAAGGTCACTTGAGTAATTAGTGACAGATAAACCCAGAGGACATGCTGTGCTAGTGTGATCATTCTGTCAATACCCACTGTGACTAACAAGCATCAGGGGAAGAAATTTATTTACAAATTATGAAAATATTCTTAGCTATTTTTTGTTACTTAGGCTATCTCAACTTTCAGTACTCTCTGATAGAAGGAGCTTTGCTTAATTTGATAAGTAATGCCAAAAATTGCAAAAGGGGTTGATGTGGCTCAACATATATTAATATTTTGAAGACAGCTGACAAGTTCTGTTAATGATGTGGTTGACCCTAGTGCCCTCCAAAATAGAGATTTCAGTAATTATTTTTAGTTTGAATGTTTTTTTTTCTCAGAATTTCTTAACGTTTTAAACTTTTCTTTTAAATTTCATTAAGGACTTTGAATAGAATTCAAGGACTATGTTATTTTAGGTTATCAAAAAGCATTTAGCATTCTCTTGAACTAATTGGACTGAATTAAATACTTTACTTTTTTTGTTTTAATTTATGCCCTAGCTCTATCTCTAAGTAATTCTGCGTTACAATTTTTAGGGACATGAATAACGAGATAAAAGAAAATAGTTCAAAATAGAAAACCATTCATAGTGAAAAGACATATGTATGCCCATAGAAGATATTTGCTTTAAAGGAATTCAGTTCACTTTGAGATTCTAGAAATAAATAGAATGTGTGTATGTTTACTGATATTGTTTTTCTAAAGTACAGGGCCACATAAGTTACACACACACACACACACACACACACACACACATCATTTTTAATAGCATGTTGCCGGAATCAGTAGCTTTCCAGAAAAAACAAAAGCTATAGGAATTAAAACAGTGTAGTACTATCATAAAGCTAGACATATATAAACAAATGGAATAAAGTTAAAATTTCAGAAAAGAATCCATGAATCTATTCCAAACTAATTTTTGACCATTCAAGAGGGCATTAATAATCTCTTCAATAAGTAGTACTGGTATAACTGGATGGCCACATGCAAAAGGATAAATTTGGACATCTACCACATACAATATGTAAAAAATTAATTCAAAATACACCTAAATGTTAAAGTTAAACTCTAAAATTCTTAGAAATAAACATAGTAGCAAGTCTTCATGATCTCACAATCTGCAATAATTGTTTCATTGGACACCAAAAGGATAAACAAAAGAAAAAGATAAATTGGGCTTAATCAAAAGTAAAAAAAAAATCTATTGTGCATTAAAAGTCTTAGTAAAAATGTAAAAATACAGCTTACACCATAAAAGAGCATATTTGCAAACCCTATAATCTGTAAAGGACTAAAATGTATAAATAACTTACAATATAACATTAACAACAAAACTGCACAAATAAAAACTGGGGAAAATAATTTAATAAACAATTTTTCCAAAGAATACAAATTACTGACAAATACATGAAAAGATAATCAACATCATCAAATGACAGTAAAATAAAAAGCAATAACACAGTTAGGTAACCCTTCACATCTACTAGGACGTCTACAATCAAAAACTGGGAAAATAACACACACATACACAGAGGGTGCCAAAAAATGTAATACATTTTAAGAAAGGAAAACTGTATTAAATTTGTAATACCCTAGTTATGTTTGATATCTGCAATTACAAGAGGTGTTCAACATGACTTATATTCTTCTTTTGTTATCGGTACATAGTATTATAATTTTAATACAGTTTTTTACTTTCTTGAAATGTGTATACATATTTTGGCACCCTCTGTGTGTATGTGTGTGTGTGTGTGTATTTTTATTTTACGACTTTTGGTCAATTAGAGAAGCCTACACACAAAAGGTCCACATCATATCTATGCAACTTTTCATCGGTAGTGGGACTGGTATGGAAACAGGAAACTGTTCCATTACGGTGAAGCTTGACAGTTAAGACCAGGAACGGGAAGCCACAGGGCTTTACCCTGAAACACTCCACTCTCTGTGTTGGAGTGATGCTTTTATCACTTTCTAGTTCCTCACCTATAGGCATTAGGTGCCTGACCCACATAGAGTTGTCGTAAAGTATTAAATTTATTGGCATAAATAAACAGCATAAAATAGTTATTAGCCCATAGTAAGCCTACAGAAGAATTAAGTATTGATTTTATTATCAAATGACAGTCTGTTGTGACATAACTATTATTATAATTGCTCTAGAAACAGTTAAACTTTGTGCCAACATCTATTTATCTACAATAGATGGTCATAATATTCTAAATTCCTGTAAGTTTAAACACTGAGCTTTTCTCAGTGCTGTTTACTATCCCTTTAATTCGTTAGTAACTACTGCCCTGTTTAGTGATATCTGTGGCCTCTTTCACATTAAATCATTAAATAATTTAAACAAATCCAAGTTTAAACTCTCATAGCTCTGACTACTAAGTAGAAATGCACTTGTCTGTCCTTATCCCTTTTCTCTGAAACCACCCTGCGCACAACCCCCATTCTTTGCCGCATATGTGTGTAAAAATATATACACACACTCAAATAGGCAGATCCTTCTCTGCCAGATAATACTTCTAGGACAGAGCACTGGTAGCTCAGTTTCTGTACTTGTTGTCAGGCCAGACCCTGAGATATCTCCAATCAGTTGTCTTACCTTACTGTACGACGCTTTCTATAAAGTTGGGAGAATGTTCATATTTTCTCATTCTCTATTCATAGCTTCGAATTCTAAGTAAAGGACATGTGATCCTGAAGGAGAGTATCAGAAAGGTAGATTCACTGCAAGGCGTGAAACCAATAATTTTTCTCTCCTTTTGAACATGAAAGGAATGATACATTTATTAGCAGCCATCCATAGATATTGCTGAATCTTCTTTATTTGGGATTCTCAGTTTATCTCTTCTGCTAGATGATCTCTGTGTACAATACTGTTGCTATATTTTAGTAGTTCTCCCTCTAATCAAATATTTTTAATTTATCTTCTCTGATTTTGACTTTGATAGAAAACATATAATAATTAGGCATCCAGAATTTTAGATTGTCTGGGGTTATATACACACACTGACCCACATCGTACCATAAGCAGCAAGGCTTTTTTATCTATTAAAATGAAATCCCTATTTTTACATTTTTCTAGCAAAAATTTGCCTGATTAAGAACACATCGCAAATCGTACTTTCTCCATAGCACATTTTCTCAAATCATGCCTGTCAAAATGTTCCCTGAACTCTCTATACTATGAAAATATCTGAAACATGAGTATATGTGGCACTTTTCTAAAGTCAACTTCTCTCATATTTATCTGCATGGTTTTACTTCAACATGCATTTTGTAGGCACCTAATATTTGTCGATGTTCTGTTGACAATCTCAAGAGTATTAACAAATCCATATACCTATACAGCCTTGTGTATATACATGTCTCTGTGTGTGTGTGTGTGTGTAAACGTATTTGTTATAGGCAAACCAAAAGTTCTCCTTTTCACTGTATTTTATCCAAGGCTTAGGACTTTATACAATAAAGTTAATACAGTAAGGATAATGGTAATAATTTTTGTAAAATAATTTAGGACAGAATGTGTTTCTATTCTTTTCATAAATATATATATATATATATATATATATATATATATATATATATATATTATATTTTTTTCCTGAGAAAGAGTATTATTGTGTTGCCACTTGGTAGAGTGCCAGGGCATCACAGCCCACAGCAACCTTAAACTCTCGGGCTCAAGAGATTCTCTTGCCTCAGCCTCCCAAGTAGCTGGGACAGGCACCTGTCATAATGCCCAGCTATTTTTTTGTTGTAGGCGTCTTTGTTGTTTAGCAGACCCAGGTCCGGGCTGGAACCTGCCAGCTCTGTTGTATGTGGCTGGCTGGCGCTATAACCACTGAGCTACGGGTGCTGCCCTGCTTAGAAATATTAATATGCATTGGTTTTAAGGTCAGGCATCAAGGAAATTTTTTTTTTCTCTACAGTTTAGATTATAAACAATCATTCGTACCTGTAAGGTTATTTCTGGTATTGGTTACTTAGGTAGAGAATTTGTATTTCTAGAGAACCACTAATATACTTGACAGTGAAATAACTAAAATGATAACACCAGGTATGCATTATTAATAATTATTTTTAAATTTTAATAGTGCCGGAGAAGTGGCCATATTTTAAATATTCCAAGTCAATATTTAAGATCAGAGATCTCCTTCTTTACACTGGGGTATAGAAAAGAAGCTGACCTCTTCTTGTGGTAAAGCTTATTTCTTTATTCTTGTATTACTATGTCTTATTTATAATTTTATAAAATATATATTTATTAGACAAGTAATATAATAACACACTTTTGTCTTATACTTGAGGGTTGTCCACAAGGTGTCCAGCCACTGTTAATACTCATTTTCATATGACATTGCTGGCTAGCTTCCAAACAGCCCTCGTAAATAAACAAGTCCGTATCCATGATGCACATACTATGTATGTATATGTATGTCCCTATGTATGCATAAATCTCTCTGTGTATATAAATGTGTGTACATATGTTATAGTTAAAGCAAAAGTTCTCCTTCACACTATATTTTACCCATGGTTTAGAACATATAAATCTGGTAAAGTAAAGCTAATACAGCAAGGATAATCAATGACACTGATTTATATAAAAACTTTTAGAACAGAGTATATTCTCATTAGTTTATATAGATTGCATCTTTAATTTGTGAGTTCTATATCAATCACACGTTTCTTTTTGAAAGTTTTATTTAAGGAAGATGAAAGGAGTTTTCCAGGTGCTATCCTCACGTTTGTTTCTGTTGACAATAAATCAATAAATCCTTCTCATATGACTCTTATAGTAGTAAAAATCCTTGCAGTAATCCACTTTCACAGTTGCAGACATGCAGCTATGCCTTAGATGCTTTAAAAGTGCTACTCAGACTAAATGGGCATTGTTTTATTGGCCCAAGAGTGAATGATCACCTAGGTGATGAAGAATAGCAGCCATCATTTGGGAACTGACAAAAAGAAAAACTAGATAAGCTAAGAAAGGTGGAGCAGGAAAAGAAACTGATGGATTCAATTATAACCAAAGTAGAAAGTTCAGATGACATCTCAGACTATGAATAACTTTTTAGCAGATGAGAATTAGCAACCAGGAAAGAACATTACATACATAATCTAATAATTAGCCCATTTGAATTGTTTTACATTTGAAGTACCTACTCTGCAAAGTAGGCATCATTACTTCAGTTTGTAGAAAGATAAACTGATGTAAGTTATATAACATTTCACATTAGGAAAGGACAGAATGAGGAATCATAAAATCAGGTCTCTCTGAAAAGAAAACCCTTGCTTGAAAACTTCCCAAATTGAGATAAATCACTAATTTATTTTAACAAGCTAATGGTTTCTTATTCCTCCAAATTAATAATATGTTAATTCACATGAATGCATTCAATAAGTTATGGCATGTGCTAAACAGATATATGTTTTTACATATTTGAAGTTCAAGGTACTAATATCTTAGCATGGAGAATTAGATATTAATTTAAAGTGAGGCAGTAAGGTTTTACATAATTATTTTTTAGCCCTCTAATTTCACACATAAAGATGGATTCTTATGAACTCATTTTTTTGTTTGTTTATTTTGGTCAGGATCTGTTATGCATAGCTTGAATAGTCCCTGTTTCTCTTAGAAACACTATTTCTATGACCATACTTCATCTCTTTTCTCCTTTAGTCTCTAACTTTTTCACCATAAAATATTTAGCTGGAACTTTTGTAGAGCTAATGAGTAGAGTGTTTTATAGAAATCCCTAAGAGAAATGGAAGCTTATCCAGGGACTGGGTGTCATAGATATGACTTTAGCTTACTCTCTACATCTTACTCGTTTCTCTACAGTTTAGTTTCCAAGTAAATATCCCGAACAGGTTTGATTTTTTTTACTTTTTAAGCTATTGTCCTAGTCTAAAGGTGGTAGAAAAAGTCAATAAGGATTAACACCAGACTGAATTAGAAAATAGTTTCTTTAGACCTTAACCACACAGATAACATGGTTGCTTATAACAAGTCAACACAAGGACAACTGATAGTAGCCATTCATAGTCAACTTTTCCAAAATATGGAGTGTATATAACACAAGAATTACTAAAAATAATAATAACAATAATAAAAAGCAAGAATTACCAAAATTAAAATCCCTTCCATCTTAGTGCCTTTCTTCACATAACAATCTATATTCTATCATGATTGGTTCTAATAATTAAAGTTGCTCTTTGCATGATTTCACACATGCTCAATCCTCCATACCAGCTTGGAGTAAGTGATGAATTTCCTGAGGAGCTGAAATTTGTATAGTCACATTTCCTTGTGTATTTGTCATTATGATGCTGAATTATTGGCTATAATATCCTGAGCCCTGTTGTTAACGAATGGGGAATTTTTGTGTCTTCTGTTGGTTTTCTGATCAATTCAAATGGGTTTTTATTTAGATGTAGACATCTCTCCCACATAATTTCTTATTTTTCGTCATTCCTAACAGAAAATTCTCAATGCTAAAGCTGTATATAGACAGACATGACGGTTTATAAAAACTGTCCTAGTTTTAATAATCTGCATTCAAAAAATGTCAGCAGTTTGCAGAGTACAAGTTATAGCCATGAACCTAACTCACTCTGGGTCCTTAGTAAGAAAATAGTGTAGGAATGAATAAAAAAGGGAGTTATAATAAGCAAGATTACACAGGTGGGTTGTGGCAACATAGACATTGGGGTGTTAAGTCTCTATAATACTGTTTTAAACTTTAATGTGCATGCAAATTACTTTGGGTCCTGGTTAAAATGGAAATTTCAACTCAGTAATTTGGGTTGGGGCCCAAATTGTTCAATCCTAATAAATGCCCATGTGATACTGATGCTGGTATTTCAAGGACTAGAATATTTTTAAATTCCTCTCACATGAAAGAAAAGAAATAACATAAAAGTATTTTTTGTTTCTATAATCACATAAACAGTGAAATTTACATTTGTTATACTATATGTTTGTCTCAACATTTTATTTTGTCTCGTTAGTCAAGTTTTTGTTCCCTGAATCATCTTTATTTTTTAATTTATTTTATAATTATTAAGCATACATAATACTTGTACATATTATAAAGCATATGTGATGTTTCGATAGAAGCATACAATGTGAATTAATCAAATCAGGAAAATTGTGGTGTCCATAACCTCAGGGATTTAACATTTCTTTGTGTTAGGAAGATTCTAATTCTACTCTTTTATCTTAAAGTGTCCTCTGACTTACCATTGATCATTGTCACTTTCTTGTGTTATCAAATATTGTTCATTCTATATAACAATATAAGTATATTTTTGTACCCATTAACTATCCCCACTTTATCCCTTCCTCCTTGCTACCCTTCCCAGACTCTGGTAAACATTATTCTACTCTCTGTCTCCATGAAATCAATTGTTTTCCGTATTCAGCTTCCACTTATGAGTGAGAATATGTGAGACTTGTCTTTCTGTGTGTGGGTTAATGTTCTCCAGTTTCATCCTAGTTACTCTGAGTGAGTCAGTGACTGAGAGGTGAGTGGCTGTGAAGGCCTAGAACATTACTGTACACCACTATCAAGTGTGTAAACAATTTACACTTAGGCTGCATTAAATTTATAAAAAACTTTTTTTGACAATAAATTAAACTTGGCTTGCTATAATTTTTACTTCATAAAGTTTTACTATTTTTAACTTTTTGACTCTTTTGTAATAACAGCTTAAAACACAAATGCATGTACACCAGTACATAAATATTTTCTTTGCGTTTATTCTTTTCTATTTCAGTTTTTTTAACTTTTTAATAGTTCTTGATTAAAAAAAAAAACAAAACTGAGTTATGTTAAGTAAGACATAAACACTCACTTTAACCAAGTCCTACATAGGGTCGGGATCATAAAGTCTTTTTTAAGTAGTTCCTTAGTTTCAGAGATTCAACGAATGAACTGACCACACAGATCAGTGATAGGATATAATTTATTAATTAGGAAGGAATACAAAAGGAATGAAAAGCACCCGAGCCTCTGGCAGATGGGGGAGACCCAAGTGGGAAATCCCACAAGTCTTTTGTCTAGGAAGTCATATACTGTTTATAAATAGGGAGTCTGGAGAATTTTACTCTCTGCCAGGACTTGGCAGACAGAAGACATCTTTTCAATGTTGATTAGTGAATGAGTGTATTAACAAATAAATGCAGTCTTTCTAGCTCCAGGCAAAAGTACCAGGGAGTACACTCCAGAAGAGGCTTGGCTTACATGAAATACCGGTAAAACTGCTTTTCTCTTACCTTTCTTGTATCCAGAGAGCGCAGTCTGAAGGAAAAAAAAGGCTGTTTGCCTTGGCCTAGAAAACCGGGGCCCTTGTCCAGCCCTGAATAGGAGAACCCTGTATCATTCCCACTCCTCATCTTGTTCCACTGGAGGGTCTTCAGGGACAACAGGACACGCAGAGCCTCTATTTCCTCTGATAACAGTGCCTTCGTCTGGAATGCCTTCTGAAGGACTTGCCTGAGGTTTTTGAGGAGATGTCACTCTTTTGAGAATTATGTTCACAATGCTTTGCTCCATTAGTTTCTTTTTATCATCATAGATTTCCCTCTGAGACAATAATGTACAATATACATTACTATAATATTATTATTATGTACATGTTAAATATGTTGAGCTTCTGCTAAACTCTTTTTTCACTGTGTATTTTCTTGGGAGTTCTTTTCTTTTACTACAATTTTTTTTCCCTTGTGCCTTCTTCAGCTATGCATTTCTGATCCAGTTCTAGCAACCCCTCTTTAGTTAATTCCTCAGGAACCACCTCTAAGAGCTCGTACATGTCATCTTGATACAGGGTTCTCCTATCCAAGGCTGGGCAGGAGACCCCAGTAATTTCATGAAGGAGTGACTGCCCATTTGGCCCTGAGCTGGAGGGACTGAATTCATTCATTTTTTAAATATGCTCATTAACATTGAAAAGGTGCCTCCCATCTACCAAGTCATGGCCAAATGTAATTCTCAAGACCATATACCCCTAGACAAAGGACCCAGGAGGAGCCATCTCCCTTGGTTCTTTCCCTCTGCCAGAAGGTCTGATGCTTTTTATTCCTTCTGAATTCCTTTCTGTCTAATAAATCTTATTGTATCACTGATCTGTGGTCTGCGGGTTCATTCTTCAAATCCCTTAGATTTGCAGAAAGAAATTCCGGTAATAGTCTCATCCACACTCAGGTGAAAGCTGTTTTTGCCGTCTCAGTCACTGTCTTGTTGATTTTAGCAACTTCCTCACTTTTGGCAAATCTCTTGAAGGTGAAAGGTGTATGCAGTGGTGCACAGAGATGAGATGGAGTGGAGATGTTCAGTCTAGGTTTATAGAAATGGGACGGTGTCCCCCCTGGGCAGTGCAAAAAAGGTGGCAACTTTGCCCTGGGGGTAGTAGAGACCCCTTTTAATGGGGGGGTTGGGGGGAGGCAAATTCTACAGCTTGGAAAGTTCGGGTCTTTGGGGGGAATGTCTCAGTGTTGAGGCTAGTCAGATTCTCTGTGTCTTTGTCTTAGGAGGAAAGGAGGAGTTGAGGGGGAAAATGTTCATGTGTGGTTATGCTAGGCACCCCCCCAACAGAAGTTATGGATGAATTTCTCATATATCTTCTTCCAGATGCCATTAATATATTCCTTGGTGACAATAATCCAAGCAGAAGCAAGATTCCTAAGGCAGTTATAAATATTGCAATGTGTCTATAATTTCACCAAAATCTTCTCTGTGTGTTTCTGAGCTGCAGCAATAGCTTGAGCATAAGGTCCTTCGCAGGAAACAGACCATAAAAGCTATTATAACTCCTTGATCAATTGGTTGGATCAAAGAATATTATTTAGAGGGAGAAATAGTACTTTGTTTGAGAATGAAGATAACAAATAAAAAAATGATGTGAAGTAGGATTATCGGCAATAAGCAAAATCTTGAAAAGTGCATCATTTTTCAAACAGTACTTCTCCATTTTGCTGGAATAGTAATTCATGAAGGCATCTTGGAAGAGGAGCTGAGCCCTGCATGACTCCTTTTTGCTCCTATAGTGCACTGGCAGTGTGTGCTAATTACTATGCTTGAAGGCTCTAAAATTCTCACTGTGCCAGATCACAAACAGTTTCAATTTGTAGCCTGCAACATTGCCCCAAGCAAGACTGTTATTCTGTCCTTAAAAGCCTTGAAACCTGGCATTGACTTGGCCTCCTTATGGATAAAAGTCCTTTTAGGCATCATCTTGCAGAAGGAGGTGGCATTCATATTAAAAATTTTCTCTAGCTAGTCATTTTCTCTTTTTATTCCTAGCAAGTCATTTTCTACCACAATCAACTTAGAGTTTTCAAAAGCTGCCTTCACAACAGCACTTGCATACTCACCACTCATTTTCATATTTTGAAATGAATAACTATTCCTGAATAATTTAAACCACCTAGAACAGTAAATTCAACATCATAGTTGAGTCCAACCTTTTGATTTTTTCAACATCACATTTTTTTTTTTTTTTTTTTTTTTTGCATTTGGGAGTGATTGTCATAGTCCTGAGATGGATACTCTTCTATGTATGATTTTTAACTAGGTCATTAGAAGTTTCTCCTGATCTAATATAGTTTGGTCCCAAATTTTTGTCTTGTTATCTGAGATGAAGCAGCTGCTTTCAAATCTTACATAACTTTTTCCTTATTCTTTCAAATCATAACTATGGTGAAATGGAACATTCCTAACTTGTAAGAAATAACCATCACTGGTTGTCCACTCTTGTAGTCCTTAATCGCTTATAATTTTATTTTCTGGTTTCTCACTTGACATGACTTCTTAGTGGTAACATTAGCAATGGATTTTGTATAGTTAGGGGCCATGATGAACAACACGAGATTAAATCAGCACAAGAGGATATAATGCAATTAAGAGGTGCTGTAAGCCCAAAATGTATAGCACTACTGCCAGGATGACAAGGCTACTATTTTATGGTTAAATTTTTTATCGGCAGGAGTACACTCTTTAATATATTGTAGAAATCTAAACACACAAACCAGTAACATAGTCATCTATTGTAATTATCAAGTATTATATACTATACATAATTGTATATTCCAGATTTTTATATGACTGGCAGGTTTGTTTACATCAGCATCACCACAAATGTGTAAATAATGCATTGCACTACAATATTGTGATGGCTATAGTGTTACCAGGTTATAGAAAATTTTCAATGCCATGATAATCTTATGGGACCACAGTCATTAGCTAAAACACATTGTTATGGGGTTCGTGATGGAAATAGAGATTATAACAGAAACGATTATAAAACACAGACATTCTCTGCAGAATAGTACTCAGGGAAGTCCAAATATAATAGAGTAATCAAAGACAAAGACATCAAATGATTTTTAAGCCTCCTACATATATAGCTATAGCAAATATTAAACATAGCCCAACTCCTAGTCAGATCAGCAGAATTCCCCCTGTAGAAAGGCCTATTTACCTCAGTTCTACTATCCAACCCACAGAAGAAATAAACACTGAGTTTTCAATAAAAAAAATCATAAAGCATACTAAAAGGAAGGAAACACACAGTTTAAAGAGACAATATAAGCATCAGAACCAGACTTACATATTGTACAAATTTTGGAGTTATTAAACAGGAAATTTAAAGGAGCCATGATTATATGCAGGGAGCTCCAATGGAAAAAGTAGATTGTACGTATACAAGCACAAAGGGGTATAGAAACAGAAGAACATGAATTCCACAAAATAATCAAAAGGAAATGCTATAAGTCAAAAACCCTGAGACACCGTTAAAGAATGCTATTGATGAGTTCATGAGTAGATAGGACATGGCTGAAGCAATAAACAGTGAGCTCTAAGATATACCAATGGAAACTTCCAAAAGTGAATTAAACATCCAAGAACTGTGAGACAATATCTAGGTATGTGGTGCGCATATTGGGGCTATAAGAAGGAGAAGAAAGAGAAATGAAAAAAAAAAATGACTCTTTTAGCACTGTCAACTTTCAATGATATAGCTGAGAACTTTCTAATATTAATGATAGATACCAAACTATAGTTTCAAAACCTTCAAAGAATATTGAACAAGAAAAAAGTACCCAAATAATTGCATCTAGTCATGTCACAGTAGTCAAAGATAAAGAGAAAAACTTCAAAATATCTGGAGTTTGGTAGAGAGGTAGGGCATTTTATTTATAAAGGACCAAAGGTATGAATTATGCCAGACTCTTCAATATTACAACAAAATCATGCAAGCAAGAAGAGAGTAGAGTGAAATATTTAATGTGTTGGGAAAAAATAAGAAAAAATATAAAACTTTCAACCATAATTCTATGTCCATTGAAATTAACCTTCAGAATCAAAGAATTCTAAAAACTTTCTAAGAAAAGAAACCAAGATAATCCATTACCAAAACACTTGCACTTGAAAGACAGTTAAAAGAAGTTCTTCAGGCAGGAATAAAACACATATTGTCCCCCAAATAACTCCCTATATAGACACGTAGAGAAAAGGGGAACTGTAGCTAAACATTACATTAGGGGTAACTTTTGGAACACCCATAATATAAGTCAGAAATACAGATCTAAATTGAAAGAGAGCATTGGAGAAGAGAAACGTTAAGGTAAACTATATTTCATTTTCTTTTCTGGATTTTAGACAAAATTGATTTGTTTAAATTAATAAGTTTAAAGGCACCTGCACAACGTCCAGCTATTTTGTTGTTGTTGTTGTTGTCATTGTTGTTGTTATCAGTGTACGTAGCCGGCTCCATAACCACTGAGCTATGGGCACCGAGCCCAACCACTAAGTTTTTTTTTTAAAAAGTCTAATTAACCCACTTAGAGAAGAGATAAAATGGAATCATATGAAATGGTCAATTAATACAAGAGAAAACCTCAAGGAATGAATAGAAAATTGTTTTGAATATCACAGATATTAATCCCTGTTTATCGATTACTACTTTATGAATTCTTTAACTACAAAATTAAAAGGCATGGTTTTCATAATTGATTCAAAAAAATAATTAGTTCTTTTTTTTTTTGAGACAGAGCCTCAAGCTGTCACCCTGCATAGAGTGCCATTGCATTACAGCTCACAGCAAACTCCAATTTCTGGGCTCAAGCAAGTCTCCTGCCTCCGCCTCCCAAGTAGCTGGGACTCAGGTGCCTGCCACAAAACCTGGCCATTTTTTGGTTGCAGCCGTCATTGTTGTTTGGCGGGCCCGGGCTGGATTCAAACTCGCCAGCTCAGGTGTACGTGGCTGATGCCTTAGCCTGTTGAGCCACAGGTGCCGAGCCGATAAGTTCTAATGATATGTTGTTTAAGAAGAAACTCAAAATAAATACAAAAATTCTGAGGTATCAAAATTAAAGAGTAATGAAAGATGATATGCTCAAAATTAACAAAACACAATTAGAATAACTATAATTTCAGACAATGCAGTCTCTCTAACAAGGAAGTTATCAGCAGTAAAAAAGAGAGCTACATGACATGGATATGGAGAGTGCAAATGTGTTTCCTTCTCTCCATATCCATACCATGTAGCTCTCTTTGTATCCTCATATTAATCTGGTGGGATTAACATCCACCATATCCATGTCATGTAGCTCATTTGTACCCTCATATTAATCCAGTGGAATTGCAAACTAATACAACAACGTCTATGGAAAGAATTATCAAGAATTCTTAAAGAACCAAAGTTGACCTTCCATTTGATCCCACAATCCCATTACTAAGTATCTACCCAGAAGAAATAAATTATTTTACCATAAGGACATTTGCACTAAAATGTTTATTATAGCTCAATTCCCAATCACCAAGAAATAGAATCAACCCAAGTACTCACCAACCCATGAATGGATTAAAAAATTATGGTATATGTATACTATGGAGTACTATTCAACCATAAGAAAAGATGGAGACTTTACATCTTTGAGGTTTACCTGGATGGAGCTGAAACACATTCTTCTTAGTAAAGTATTTCAAGTATTCAATGTACTCAATGCTAATATGAAACCAATAAATAAACAACTGTAAGCCCACATGAAAGGAAAACACAATAGTATAGCGAGGGAGAGGTGATAGGGGAGAGAGGCGGAGGGGTGATTGGTGGGATCTCATCTAATATGCACAATGTGAGAGTGTTCAGCACAACCCCTGGGTGAAAGGTCCAACTACAACTTGAATTTTAACTTAGAAATAAAAACAATAGGCCAGAGCCGAAGTTCATGCCTATAATCCCAGCACCCTGGAAGACAAAGGCAGGTAGATTGCTTGAGCTCTGGTGTTCCAACCAGCCTGAGCAAGAGCTAGACTCCCTCTCTACTAAAAGGAAAAAAAATCAAAAGAGTAAGAAATACTAGCCAAGTGTTGGTGCAGGAGCCTGTAGTCCCAGTTATTCAGAAAGCCGAGGCAAGAGGATCTCTTGAGCCCAAGAGTTTGAGGCTACTATGAGCTATAGTGACACCACAGTATCCTATCTAAAGCAACAGATTGAGACTTTGTCTCAAAAAAGAAAAGAAAGAAATGAAAGCAATAACCTAACCTAAACATTTGTACCCTCATATTACTCCGAAATAAAAAATAAAATAAGATAAAATGAAAGCTACATAGTGAAGAGGTCAGTTCTCCATAAAGGCATTATAATCTTTTTTTTTTTTTTTTATTGCCTAGGAATCATTGAGCATACAAAGAATTAGGTTACACTGATTGCATTTGTTAGGTAAAGATCCTCTTATAATTGTGTCCTGCCCCCTAAAGGTGTGCCATACACCATGACCCTCCCATCCCTCTCCTCTCTCCTGGCTCACTTATTCCCTGAACCCCCACCTTGTATTACATCATCTACTGCCTTCATATTAGAATTGAGTACATTGGATTCTTGCGTCTCCATTCTTGTGATGCTTTACTAAGAAGAATGTGTTAGCTCAATCCAGGTTAATACAAAAGATGTAATGTCTCCATCTTTTTTAATGACTGAATAGTATTCCATGGTATACATATACCACAGCTTGTTAATCCGCTTGTGGTTTGGTGGGTGTTTAGTTTGTTTCAAATTTTAGCGATTTTAAATTAAGCTGTGATAGACAGTCTAGTGCAACTGTCCTTATGATAAAATGATTTTTTTTTCTTCTGGGTAGAAGGCATTACAATCCTAAATGCATACGCCTTAACAATAAAGCATAAACATACTTGAGGCAAAAATTGATGTAACAAGTAGGTCAAAAATCAAAGTATATACTTCACTTCAATGAGTACATCAATCAATGTGATCTAATTGACATTTAGAGAATGACGCTCCATTCAACATTAGCAGAGCACACAACCTTCTCATGATCTCATGGAACATTCTCTAAGAGATACCATATTCTGGGACATAAAATACACCTTAAATATATAAAAGAACAGGAATCACATAATATATGTTCTCAGACCACAATGGAATTAAACTAGCATTCAAAAACTGAAATATAGCTGAAAAATCTCAAAGTAGTTTGAAATTATATATGACACAATAAACCAAGGAGGTTTAAGTGAAATTTAAAAACATTTTAAGCTAAATTAAAGCAACTTAAAAATTTCAGGATGCAACCAAAGGTATTACATAGAAATTTATAGTATTAAACACATGCATTAGAACATAAGAAATATTTGAATTCAATAATCTAAACTATTGTTTTAATTCTAAGTTCTCAAATCCAGAACACAGTGTGACACATAAGCTTTCTCCTGACATGATCACTTTAGAATGAAGACATTGATTCACTTATATATAATAACTCAAATACAGACAATCTTAAATCTGAAAGAAAACCTACTTACAGGGAAAGTATTTTTCATTAATCTCAAAGCATAAATGAAATACATTGTACTTACAACCAATATAAGATTGAAGCTATCCTTTCAAGAGTAAAATTTGATTTGATCATCTTCAGCATGCACTTTTTAAATAATAGTTGATCAATATTGTAAGCTGCATAATTTATAATTTGGCTTGTTTTATATTATATTAATTGTTTAAATTTTATTTATTTCTTCCTTCTTTTGTAAAAATTTTATTTTTTAAAATTTTTTTAAAAATTCAATTTGCATTTAGAATATTTGTAGCTAAATGTATGGACAGATTGAAAATTTTCAGGAGAAATTAAGTTCTTTAGTCGTCTGAAGACATAAAGACTTCAGGAAACAGGCAGGAACTCCTTCTAAGATAAACTCTGGTATGAGCCTATTGTGAGTCCATCTATTATACACCAGTAGTAAAAACAAAAGATCTTAACTACTCATCCAAGCCCTCTTGCGTGTTGTCTCTGACTTTTAATTTTGATACATCATCCATGTAATTTGTAGGATTGATGTAGCCCAGGATCATAGGCTCCCAGCCTTGACTAACCAGGCATTAATTACAAAGGGACAGTTAAAAGATGATGTGCACTGTCCTGAATGTTATTTTTTCATTTCTCATAACCTTCCTCAAATAGCTATGTATCAAATAAGGAAGTGTGTGTGTGTATTTATATATATTTCTTGTCATAAAAATTGTGACCTTAGATTCTGATGACTTCTTAGTCAAAATATTAGGTTGAAGTAAACTACGAAAAATACAAACAAACAAACAAGAAACTTTAAATATCTATGCAGACAGGAAGAACTGACATTGTGTGTCTTCTTCCAAAATTTCATTGTTAATTTCACAGGTGTTATGTGCTCAGTAAAATATTCTAGCTCTATAAGTTAAAAATTAAGTTTCTTGTCTCTCAGCCATGTGTAGTTTTACTTTTCCTCTCAGAGACAACTTAACATGTACCATATTTGTTGGTATAATAAAATACTTTTAAACAGGCATCCTCATTTATATTTATATGTACATTATACATATTCTACATTTATTCAATCATTTAAGTGGTTATAAGTAATTTAGTGCAATGAAAGTAGCATAATGTGTTACACTATTTCTGTAATAAACCACTGTTATAAATGAATAAACTGCTACAGTACACACACACACCCACACACACACAATGTTTTGTGTAAGTTTTCCATAACGTAGATTTTTGTAACTGTAACTTCTGGGTTCAGTTATATGTAGGCTTCTTTTTATTAGTTATACTGGGATTGCATTAAATTTATACATTAATGTTAAAAACTATCATCTTTAAAATCAGCCTCATCTAGGTAATTTTTCATTCATGTATTCTCCTTCATGACCTACAGAAATTTTTATTAGTTTTCTTATAAATATCTCTAACATTTATTTTTAGTTTAATGCAAAGTACATTAAAATTATGTTGAGATGTTTTATTATGTTAAATTTTACTATCAATAATTAATTTTACCCTAGTGCAGTTAAAAAGTAACATACTTTAAAAATTTTTGCTCATATAATTTTGGATGGATAACATTTTGCTACTTTTTTTATTGATCTTCAGATGATATGAAAATTGTTTTTTGTTGTTGTTGTTGTTGTTGTTGAGACACAGTGCCACCCTATGCCCCTGAGCACAGTGCAGTGGACGTGGTAACTCAGTGCAACCTCTGACTCCGGCTGTGGGCATCCCGCTGCCTCAGCCTCTGGAAGCCGCTGGGATTACAGGGGCTCACCACGGCGCCCAGCTGGGTTTTTCCATTTTTTTCATGAGTCGGGGTCTCACTATTGCTCAGGCGAGTCTCGAACTCCTGAGCTCAAGCAATTCTCCCTCCTCAGCCTCCCACAGTGCTGGGATTACAGGCGTGAGCCACTGCGCCTGGCGAAAATTGTTAAATGTATACATAGTTTGGGGATTGGTAGGGAGGAAGGGAGGGAAAATAGTTGCTAGAAATTTCCATTTCTTTTAAAAGGAATTTTGGAAACTGCCTTGAATATTAGGTATCTAAATAAAATTTCTAGGGTGCCTGGAACATAATTAGTAGAAGATAATGATTGATGACATGATTAAATAAATGAGTACACAAACAATGGTTAAATTAATGAGTTAAATTAAATTGATCTACCTGAATATTTCCACTAATCAGTATTGACAGTTTTCTGTGACTAAGATTATTGTTTTGCACCAAAATCTCCTTTCTCATATCTCGACAATATGCCTGGATTTTATTTCCAAGTTTTGCTTTCAGTTATATATGGGTCTGTGCTGAATTGAGCTCCAGGGGAAGTAGAACTTAAGCTCCAAGCCTGTTTGTTTTCATTCTTTCTTTGTTTCCATTGTCTACAATCTAAACACAAGGGAGACTTCGCATTGAACATGCAGCACCCTACCTGATGGTGTCATACTTCATACAGCTACCCATCATAAAATAATAGCTAGCATCTTTTTTTTTTTTATTAAATCATAGCTGTGTACATTAGTGCAATCATGGGGTACAGTGTGCAGGCTTCATATACAATCTGAAATATTTTCATCCAACTGTTCAACATAATGTTCATGGGATTTTCTCGTTTATTGTATGAAAACATTTGTGTTCTGCATTTAGTAGGTTTCACCTGTCCCTTCTAAGATGCACCATATATTGTTTTATATTTGGTTTGATTTGGTCAAGTGTGTTGAGGTATAATTTTCATAGAGAATAATTCACCATTTTGTATATATATTATTGTGAGCTTCTATATACTTTAAATAATATGTCCTTAATTTTACTTTCACTCTTGCCAAATTTAACAAGAAATTTAATGTTTGGTCATTGCTCAAATTCAAGCTCTGACATGCTTGCATCAGCACACAAAAACACACAACAACAACGAATGCCGCTCAGCAAGACATGGCCACATGTTGACACGGACACAGCTGTAAGACACTGATACTGATATTACTGAGTTGTTTGTACAGTGCTGCCAATGTGGTGACAATTTCAAGAACTTAATTGTCAGACCTCCTTTTTACAGTCTGTGGCTGCCATTAATATTAAGATAGAGAATATTCCTAGCATCTCAAATGTTCCCTCTTGCCTTTGTGTAATCAATCTCCTCAGCCTCATCTTCTCCCAGTGCTGGGAAACATTTATCTGTTTTATTCCCTTTAGCTTTACTATTTCCAGATTATTGCATAAAAGGAACTACACAATATGTATCTTTTTAGTCTGACTTATTTCACTTGCCATAAATGCTTTTCAGATTCATCCATAACAGCTCATATCCTTTTATTTATTTTATGGATTTGCTGCAGTTTGTTTTTTAGATCAATATACATATATACATACATATAGGATTAGTATATAATTCTGGCAGATTGACCCTTTTTATCATGTGATATTTCTCACATTCTCATTTGTTTGTGTTTTACTGGTAAAATAGATATCCATAGGTGCATAACAAATTACTCAAAATCTTATCAGGGTTAAAAACAATGTAATTTGTATTACAGTTTTTTGTTACAACCAGGCTTTTTCAGTTATGTTTCTTCTAAGTCATTGAGAATCCCACCAAACCAGTAATTAGTATACAATTGCACATCTGGCCATTTCTTTTTCTAAGCAAAGTGAACATCCAGGTTAACATCCTAAAGTTTTTCTCACCCGGAATGTTTCTCTTTATTTCTGTCCTTCGGTGATATCCCTAAAAGGAATCATATTGACATAGTTACATACGTTGGGACAGTGTCTGCATATTATGCAAAACCATCTGTAAATCACATCCTAGTCCTTTTTTCTTCCATTAGCTATTCCTAGTGGGCTGCCCATGTGGTCACAGATAAAGATTAGAAGAGAGATTGTAGTTTAGCAGGAGTGGGGTATGGGCATTTGGACCATTTTTCATGTAACTTACTTGGGCCTTGAAGGACTGCTTGGGCTCTACCATACATGCACATACACCACTTCCATTTGGGAATGGAGAGCTTCTGTGTACATCCAACTTAATGGCTTGGTTTGCCAAATAACACCCAGTTTATGATGGACAGCCCAGGAATTATAGTACTTTGGTGACTCATGTTTAGGCATCAGTCTCTCCTAAGGCCTAGTAGCAGGCTAAGAGCTATTTCTGAAAAGGAGTCTAGTTGTGTGTTGAGTATGACAGAGCTTTTCTCTAAAATCCTAAAGTACTGAGCTATAATTCTCCTATAGGGACCTGCAAAAGGCTATGGTAGCATCTGTATTTGCCATGGACACTTCAAACATCTTTGGATCTGCTGGATCATATGGTCCATGTAGTGGAGCTGCTTGAATAGCAGTCTGGATCTGTTGCACAGGTCTTTAGCTCTGGGCTCCACTCAAAACTAGCAGCTTTTCAGGTCACTTGGTAAGTGAGCCAGTGTATCACACCTTCCAAAGGGAATATGTTACTTCCAAACTCAAATAAACTCTGCAAGGAAGTGGGCCTCTTTTTTGATGATCTCAGGAGCCAGATGCAACAATGTTTCCTTTCCCTTAGATCGGATACATGACCTACCCACACCACTGGATGAAAGACTTCACCAAAGTAGAAGATGCCTGAATTTTAGTCATATTTATCTATTACCCTGTCACATCAAATGAGTTATCAATAAATCTAGGTTATTTGTTTTTTTCTCCCTATGTCTAGTCCTCATAATGTCATTAACATTATGAAATAGTGTGAAAAATTGTGGAAGGATAAGATGATCAAAAATTTTCAAAAGTAAATGATGATGTAGGGCTAAAAAGTTGATATGCTTTGAGGTAGGGCAGTGAAGGTGTATTGCTGGCCTTTCCCACTGAGATAAAACTGCTTCTTCTGGTTTTCCTTGATAATTATGAAAAAAAGTATATGCTACATCAGCAGCTGAGGAGGTGTTAATTTTCTCAAGGAATAAATCTACATCTGGTGCAATAGCCACCATTGTACTCACCAGTTTGTTAAATTTAAGACAGTTTTTTTTTTTGTCATTTTCTAAGATCTGCCTGTCTTTTTTCTAGTCCAAATAAGACAGATGAAAAGGAGATGGGTGGGAATCATCACCACTTCATTTTTAAAGTTCTCAGTAAGGGCACTAATCTCTGCAATCCCTTTGACAATGCAATATTGCTTTTGGTTTACTATTTTCCTATGTAGGACTTTCAAAAATAAATAGCTCTCACTCCACAGACCAGAGAACTGATGTGGGGATTCTTGTGTTTTTATTCCAAATATGCATTTCACAACTGGAGGTGGGTGAAATAACAGCAGAATGAATTTGGGGACTCAGTGGTCTCAGAGAGATAGACCTGAACTAAACCTCCTTTGATAACCTGGCTTCTCTAAGTCCCTGTTGTAACTGGTGGGCCACAGTGAGGTTTTGCTTCTCCTGCAGTCGGTGTCAGCATAGTCAGTGTCCATTAGTCAGCAAAGGGCTGATTACTTCCTTTTCCCCAAAGCACAGTTACCCTGGTAAAAGGTTATAGATCCCTTGCAGGTAGGCTAGCTGTACAAATTTTTGACAATGTACCAGGATTATTCTTCAAGGAAACCCAAGTTTATTCAAGAGGTCTGGGTCTATAAACTAGCTCGAGTCTAGGAATTGCATGAGATTCCATGACTCTCTGATTTTGTAATTCAAGTTAGATTTTCATTCACTAAGTTTTGAACATTCCTGCTCATACCAATCAAGTAAGAATTTAGTAAACTTTCCATGTGTTTCACTCCTAGGAATGTCATATCAAATAGCCAATGTCATTATCGAATAGCCAGTCTACAGTAGTCAGACTATTTGAAATGCTATTGTGGCTTTGTTGTTCATAATAGTAACCAGGCCCACTTTGTGTTTGGTCGTTGAGTGCCACTACTAGGCTCCTGTCATTATTTAGCATCATTTCTGTATTTCCCAATTGAGTCACTGTAATTTTCACTGGATGGTCTGACCTACAGGGCAGAGTGATGACAGAGCTCTTCAAGGACGCTGTGGGTCCCGTCACAAATTTCTTCTCCTACTCATGGTGGAAGATGTGTCTTTTTGACTTCTCTGAGTGTGTGAGTATATTTTAAATGAAAATTTTCTAATGTTTCAGTACTCATAAACCTCCGAACACTTTTTTTCATTAAATCAAGGGAGGCCCAGCATTTCTTACTCATAGTGGGACACCTTTTCGTTCATATTTCAGCTGAGCAAAAAAACCGTTAGAGCCCTTTATAACCCCTTCAGCTACTAAATTAAATAGGGAAGTTCTGCTTAGTGGACTCCTATCAATGAATTATGCCTAGCACCCCCCTAATGTTCTTTTTTCTTGACATCTATTCCCACAAATATTCCCCAGATTTTTGTCTGTATAAATTAGAAAACTCAAGTTGTTCTTTTGGAGTGTAGTACATCTTATAAGGGGTTATACATTATACCTTCCTTTTAAAGACCTGGTGGGAATTGAATCTAGTTACAGGCAGAAGCAAACAGGCTCATTGGGTGTGGGTCCTGAGAAGAATCAGCATTATCTTGCAAGACAACTATCTCAGGGGAAGCTACTAAAATTTCCTCAGGCCTTGCAGGATTAATAATCACTAGACATGGTATAGAGGTTGCTTCCACTGGGTGTGTAGCAGCCTGCTTACTGAGAGCAGAGAAGCCTTTTCCACTGGCAAGGAAAACTCACCAGAATTTGGGGACTCAATGTCCCCCGGTTCATCAAAGTTTTCCCATACATCCCTATTTCAACTTTCAGGATCCCTTTCTTTCCTAATAAACCCTCACACTCTTAACAGTAAATATCCTCTGAAGCTGAGTGTTCAACTCAAGTTGTAATTCAGCCAGTTGCAGGATAAAATTTTGGGTCTATTTTTCAATATTCTCATTTCTTCAGATATAGGAGATAAGGATGTCATTTAAGGCATACATAATTTTAGGTCACTTATATGGGGTTTGAGGTAGGAATTCAAATCTCTGACCCCATCCTTTTCTTTATTTCTCCAATGATGTTTGGAGTAATAGTCACCCAGATCCAAGCCTCTGATGAGTGGCTGATGAAGAGACTCACTAGTGATATTTTGTGTATCTCTATTGCTATAATACATTGTGGACTTACTACCTGTTCTCTCTTTACAACTTTTCAATAGTAATAGAGTCATTAGCATCTTTAAATCTTTAAATTTAATGTCTAGAGAGCCATTTCCTGAAACCTCAGAACCGATTCAGAAACTCCATCCTTTAAAGTCTATTCCTCTGGGACCTCTGTGTTAATTAGCGTTCTTAAAGAAAACATTCAAATATTATGTGTTGGGGGGGGTCAATGGGGAGAAAGGGAGAGTGATAGGTTTTTATAAAAAATCGAGGAATTGGTTCAGGCAATTATGGAGTCTGACAAGTCCCAAAATCTGCAGTGGACACACTGGAGACCCAGAAAGTTGATAGCAGTAAATTCCAGTTTTGCTTAACATAAAATTTAAACTTGTTACTGCAGTCCTAAATGATTGTACACGTGCTTTCTTGTTCAAGTGAGGGCTTACTCTCTCTTTATCTCTCTGTCTCACCATTTTCTCCATTTTTTTTCCACTCACTCAGCTCTAAAACATCTCTTTATCTTCAGTCTATTATTAGTTTTTCTAACATGACAAAGTGTTATCACCTGAGAGTCTTTGTACATAAGGATCGCTCTCAAATTCTCCACTTCATTTTTTAAACTGATTTATTGATTCACCACCTAAGCTTGGGTCTCAGTTTCAGTATCATCCTAAATGATGGAGGAGACTTTATGATAATGCAATTTTGTTTCACTTAGAATACAATTTCTAATATTGTATTAATTTTTATGTGAGTACTTTCTTTATTTTCCTAAAGAGATCATCTTGAGAGTTAATATCAGGTCCAATTTGATCAATTTTAAGACTTCAGAATTTTGAACAGTTCTTCACACATAATAGGCCACCTACAAATATTTATTGGCTGCATTGGTAAACACAAACATTGTTATTTTCCAAATTTTTATTATATAGTTTCTGGTTTCACTGGAGCTAAGGTTACTCTTGAAGAAATTAACTTTCCTACGGAATGATTTAGCATAAGATTAACTTGAAAGACCAAGCAACATTTGTTATAGATTTTATTTTCTTTTATCATTGACATAGCTTTTTGTAATCCCATATGCTTAGAGCTGTTAATTATTCCCTGTCTCATTTTATTGTGTCTGTGTGACTGTGTATATAATATGGATTCTCAGAGGAAAACACAAGTAGGCCAGGTGTGATGTTAACAAAATACAACATATGAAATGTTGTAAATGCTAAGCATTCTGCAATATAGATTACACTGAAAGTTACTCCTATGCCAATATTATGTGTTCAATAAGCTTTTCTTTCAAGACAAGACGACTAAGTTACTTGTTTACTTTATTCATGCCATACTCTTCATTTATGCATTGATTTTTTGGAGCACATTTAAACTGGGCAGAATTCCTTTAACAGTGATAATCTGTTTTATCATGTAATGTTGCCAACTTTACACTGTGACTCCTGAGAATTTAGAAAGAATGCAGATTTAATTAAGCAGTAGGGCAGGATATGGTGGCTCACACCTGTAATCCTAGCACTCTGGAAGGCCAAGGTGGGGGAATGACCTGAGCTCAAGAGTTCTGAGACCAGCTGAACAAAAGGGAGACCCCCATCTCTACTAAAAATAGAAAAACTAGCCTGGCATTGTGGCAGGCACCTGTACTACCAGCTATTCAGGAGGCTGAGACAAGGGGATTTCTTGAGTCCAAGAGTTTGAGGTTGCTGTGAGCTGGGATGCCATTGAGCTTTACTCAGGGCACAGAGTGAGACTCTGTCTTAAAAAAAATTAAATAAATAAATAAAAGCAATAGAGAATTTAAATATATATGTTTTATTTTTTATTTTTATTAATTATGGGCAAATCATAGTTACATTTATATATAAATACTTATAGGCTACATGCAATATTTTTATACAGGCATACAATGTGGATTAATTAAATGACGGCAGTTGGGATATCCATCATCTCAGGCATTTATCACTTCTTTGAGTTAGGAAAACTACATATTCACTTTTTTAGTTATTTTAAAGTGTACTATAACTCACTGTTGACTATAGTTATTTTGTTATGGCATCAAATATTGTTCATTCTATGTAACTAATATATTTTTTCCTCCTGTTAATCATCCCCACTTTATCCCATCTTCCCTGTTACCCTTTCTACCCTCTGGTAACCATCATTCTACTTGTTACCGTCATAAGATCAATTGTTTATAAGCTGCCACATATGTGTGAGAATACATGAAATTTGTTTTTCTTGGCTTCTTTCAATTAATGCAATATTAATTGCATTCCCAGATTCCATCCAGGTTGCTGCAAATGACAGGATTTAATTTCTCATGTCTGAATAATATTCCATTGTGTATGTATACCACATTGCTTTTATCCATTTATGCATTGATGGGTGTTTAGATGATTCAGAATAATGCTGCAATAAAGATGGGAGTGCAAATACTTCATGATATTCTGATTTCTCTTATTTTGGATACATACCTAGAGTAGGATTACTAGATTATATGGTAGTTCAATTTTTGGTTTTATGGGGATCTTCCACACTGTTCTCCATGGTGGTTGTGCTATCATACCAACAGTGTTTGAAGGTTCCCCTTTGTCCACAATCTTGCCAGCATTACTTAATTGCCTTTGTTTTTGCTAAAAGCCATTTTAACTTGGGTGAGACAACATCTCATTATAATTTCCATATGTATTTTCTTGATGATAAATGATGTGCTATTTCTTCATATAACTGTTGACCATTTGTATGTCTTCTTCCGAGAACTGTCTACTCAGATTATTTGACTATTTTTTAATGAGATATTTTGATTTTTCCCTACTGAATTGGTGGATCTCCTTGCATATTATAGTTATCAATTTCTCATCAGATTGGTAAGTTGCAAATATTTTCCACCATTCTCAGGGTATGTCCCCCCCATCCCCGTGGATTGTTTTCTTTTCTACACATAAGACTTTTTAGTTTGATGTGATCCCATATGTCCAATTTTGCTTTGGTTGCTTTGATATAGAGTTTTTACTCAAGAAGTTCTTGTCCAGACCAGTGTTCTCATTGTTTTCCTTTATCAGTTTTGTAATTTTAAAACTTAGGTTAAGTCTTTACCCATTTTGATTTTTTTTTTATTTAGTGAGAGATAAAGGGTCTAATTTCATTCTTTCACATATGGATATCTAGATTTTCCAGCACCATTTATTTATTTATATTTCAAATTAATATGAGGGTATATTCAATTGGGTTGCAATGTTTGCATCTGTAAGGCATCATTTATTGAAGAGATCATCTTTGTGCTTTCCCCAGTGCATCATTTTGGCACTTTGTCAAAGATAAGTTCCTTAGACATGTGGACTTTTTTATGGGTTCTCTATTCTGTTCCATTGGTCTATATGTCTGTTTTTATGCCAGTACTATGCTATTTGTGTTACTACAGTAGCACTCTAGCATGATTTGAAGTCAGGTAATGCAATTCCTCTAGTTTTGCTCTTTTTGCTTAAGTTGGCTTTGGCTATTCTGGGTCTTTTTTGGTTCTATATAAATGTTAAGATTACTTTCTCTATTTCTGTGGAGACTGTCATCAGTGTTTTGATGGGGATTACATTGCTATTTCACTTAAGATAATACTCTGTAGTTCCATCCAAATTGTTGCAAAAGGCACTAATTTTTTCTTCTATAAGACTGGATAGTATTCACATTTTGTTAACCCACTCATGAATTTATGGGCACTGGAATTGTTTCCACATCTTTAGAATTATAAATTGTGCTGCAGTAAACATTTGAATGCAGGTGTCTTTGTGATAAATGATTTCTTTTTCTTTGGATAAATACCCAGAGGTGGAATTGCTGGATCGAATGATAAGCCTACTTTTAATTCTTTGAGGACTTTCCATACTATTTTCCACAGAATATTTTGCAGTATGCCAACTGCCCATAAGAGTTTCTTTCTCTCTCCAAGCAGGCCAGCTTTTATTCTTTTTGGACTTTTAAATAAAAGCCATTCTAAGTGTGGGAAGGTGACAGCTCATTGCCTGTGTTTCAATTTACACATGATGATGAATGACAATGAGTGCTTTTTCTCTATGTTTATTGGCCATTTATTTATCTTCTTTAAAAAGCATCTGTTCACATCTTTTGCCCACTTTTTTTTATGGAGTTATTTTTTTTCTTACTGATTTACTTAATTTCTTTGGAGATTCTGTTATTAGCTCTTTATCAGATGCATAGCTTGCAAATAATTTCTCTCATTCTGTAGGTTTTCTATTAGGTCTGTTGATTATTTCCTTAGCTGTGCAGAAACTTTTTAATTTATTCAAGCCCTCCTTATTTATTTTTGTTGTTGCTGTGATTGCCATTGGGGTCCTCTTCAAAAGTTCTTTTTCTGGTTTATATGTATAGAAATCTTTCCAGTTTTTTTTTCTAGCTATTGAATGTCTAGTGGATCTCAGCCTGAGACAGTGATTAGCAAGGGACACGGCCCCAGGGAAATCACAAACCTTACACCAAACTCAGTGCATAAAACCTAGAAGTAAAGGAATAAATTGTTTCACATGCCTGGTGGCAGCATGAAAACAATACAGCAAACTGTCCTGCTTCCTGGGATTATTTTATTGTGTACATAACAGAGTATACGTGTAAGGATGCACAGTGGTCATTACTCAGCTGTCAAGGTTAAGAATGAGAGCATAGTCCCCAGGAAAGTTGAATAAAGGGTAAGCAAGGACATAGGAAATTATGTTTCAATAATGGAACATCTGAAGTGGCCAGGTAACAGTGCAAGCAGAAGACAAGGGGGAGAGAGTCTCTCAGCTGCCTGCACTGCTGATTTCCCTACACAGGGATAGTCACGGAGACATTTCCCAGACTGGGACTTTACCCTGAGTTGGAAGGTCTGTGAGGCGTTCAGCCTGTCTACCTCCCATATCTAACATTCTGCTGATTTCATACCTTACATTTCAGTCTTTTATCCATCTTGAATTTATTTGTGAGTGGTAAGAGACTTGGATCTGCTTCATTCTTCTGCATGTAGCCATTCAGTTCTCCCAGCACTATTCATTAAATAGGGCTTCTTTTACCCAATATTCATTCTCCCTAAGCATGGGATATCTTTCTATTTGTTGTGTCCTTTTCGATTTCTGTCTCCACTCATACACTGCTGGGAAATGAGGTGGCGTAGGCACTGAAAGACTCTTTTCTGCCCTCTTCAGTGTACTTTTCCTTTATATAATATTTAATCCAAGTACTAGGATCACTCACCTGATTTTTGGTTCTTCTTCTTCTTCTTCTTTTTTTTTTTTTGTAAGACAGTCTTACTCTGTCACGCTCGATAGAGTGCATAAAGTGCTGTGGTGTCACTGCAGCTACAGCAACCTAAAACTCTTGGTCTCAAGCAAACCCTTTCCTCAGCTTCCTGAGTAGCCGAGAGTACAGGTGTCTATGACAATAACTGACTAGATTTTCTATTTTTTTTTTTTTTTTAGTATAGACAGGGTCTTGCTCTTTCTCACATTGATTTGTAACTGCTGAGCTCCAGCAAGATACCCTCTTTGCCCTCCCAGAGTGCTAGGATTGCAGACATGAGCCACTGAGCCTGGCCTGATTTTTGGTTCTTCTGACAGTGCTTCTTTGCATAAGTAGTGTGGAATTTGGTACTTTTGCAGAGTGACAATCGTTGAAATTTTCTATTTACTCTATCCTCTTTTCTCAGTGAAACAATAGTTTTAAAACATTTTCTTCTTATTTAAACTTAATGATAATTTTAATTTTGTCACTTCTGTTTAAAACAGTTCATATCATTTATACAGACAATATCCAAATTTATGTTTCAAGTTCTGAGATGTATCCTAAGTTTCAGGTCCTGAAACTCAATTAGTTTCAAAGTCGAATACTCAAATTCTTGAACACTTAAAGTAAACTTGTATTTTAATTTCTAAAAATCCATTTTTTTCTTGTTGTTAATCATTTCCTTTAATGCTTCTTTTTATTTCCC
Source organism: Perodicticus potto (assembly GCA_963574655.1). Classification (NCBI taxonomy): domain Eukaryota; kingdom Metazoa; phylum Chordata; class Mammalia; order Primates; family Lorisidae; genus Perodicticus; species Perodicticus potto. The sequence goes on from CAUYRH010046715.1 coordinate 75,047, forward strand.
ATCTCACAACACCCTCACATCACCTACAAAAACTGAGAAATTTATGACTCTTTAGAATTTTCCCTCCTTTGTCAGTTCCACTTACTTTTTATATTAAGTCTTACAAATGCTAAATGCACAAAATTGTTGATATTTATCCATAGTGGAGAGGGATCCATCTCTTCATCTACACTATCATATATAACATGGTGACAAGAATTACTTATCTAGACTTATATTCATTCCTCTTTTGCTTCTTTTCCTGTTATTTCCCCTTTACTGAATTTAAAATTTATATGTGATTATTCAGTTTTTAAAATCACTCAATTTTTCCTATAGTCTGCTAAATAAACATTAGGATCCTCAACCTTGCCTTCAAAGCCTGTCATGTCTACAGTATAAGATTTATCCTAACAGTATTTCAAGTCTCTTTTCTTAAAGAGCTTTTGTTATAATACAACCATGTTAACAGTAAAAATGAAACTATGATTCAAATGATTAGTTTAGTCCTAGTGAACTAATAATCAATTAATGTAAAAGGCCTAGGTAAACAAAGTATGTTTACTTCATTTTTTATAAAAATCATAACTGATATTTTTCACTTTATCAAATACTTATAAAAACAGTTAACATTTATATACCCTGCTCTGATGGGCTAAGTGTTTTATGTCACTGTATTACACAGTTTGCATGAGAATTAGATAGAATCAAGAACTACTAGTATTTCAATCTTATATTTAAACTATGTGTGGATAGTGATGTACCACATTTAAATTCTATAAGAAGTAATGCTTATCAATGTCCTAAATAATTGTAATTCTCTATTTCTATTTTAAGTTCCTTATTTTTTCACTTCATAAATTTCACTTTTGAAATTTAGCATGCCATGAAGATTTGTTGGTCTACTTTAGAGGGAACTATGTACAACTTATTAACAATCAATACAGTGGTAACTTGAAGTAATCCATTTGCTAACTAACAAACTTAAACATTAAAGTACTGGAGGGCATTCTGGGAATACTGATGCTGCTCAAGTATTTTATATTCTAAATTAGCTAGGATTGCAGCACACAAACTAAAAAGAACAGTATTACCTTCTTATTTAATTAATTAAAATGTATTTTCAGTTTTTATGTCCAGAAAGGAGTCTTTCTTAACTGCATGTATAGTCCTTTCATTCTTCTTATTCTTGTATTATAGAGTTTGAAATATTTCCACCCTAATTCATACTGGCTTTGATTTCTTTTGTCTTAAAAAGAGTGGCATAAATGCTAGTCTATAATTGGCTCTTATGACTTTTTATGTTAGGACTTTTAGAAATTTTTCTAATTAGAAATTCAAAAATAACCATTGGGTGAGGTTACTATAAATGTTTCTTTCTAATTGTTATAAAGTCGTTTAGTGACTTTAATTTCAATATTGAACCTCATGTCTTCTCAGGCCTCTCATTATTCCTCTAAAACATTAAATTAATGAACTATTCTAGGGAAGGTATAGCAAGTTGTATCAAAAACTTCATTTGCTATCCAATGCATATTAAATATGCAAATGGAAAGGAATGAAAGAAAATAGAAAAATCAGCATGGTATTTTAGTATGATGGAATGGTGTATATATTTTCTTAATCTTGGGTTAACATGGTTTAATTAGTGACAATGATGATAATAAAGAAGGCTAATGTTGTAATCAATTATTTTGTGCTAATCATTATTTTAATTACTTTCCATGAATTAAATCTATGTGTGTTTTCACTTAAAAATGAGGAAACTGAGATGTAGAGGACCAAAAACATGTATGAAAATGAGCAAAGCAGTAAGAGAAAAATACAAAAAAGGAAAGAAAAAGCCATAATTATTCATTACAAATATGGAGGTGTTGCATAATATGTAAATTATACAAATTGTGATAATAGTGAGTTTATTTCCCCCCCACTCTAAACAATGCCCATGGACTGTGGTAGACCATATTATACTTTCATAAGCTGGAGATAAAAGCATATAAATAATCCATCCTGAAATGTAGTTTGGCTTCCTGAATGCAATTATGTGAACAAAACAACTGTTCACTTATTTTATCTCAGCCATTCTACTTTAAAACATCATTTAAAGACAATAGTTATGGATATATTGAACTTTGCTTTTTCTTGTGGAAACCTGTAGCTTTTTATTTCTATTAGATATTTACAAGTGAGCACATAATCACACAATATATATTCTTTCTTTTTTTTTTTCTGCAGTTTTTGGCTGGGGCCGTGTTTGAACCCACCACCTCCGGTATGTGGGGCTGGTGCCCTACTCCTTTGTGCCACAGGCGCCACCCACACAATATATGTTCTTTTGTGATTATCCAATCCCTAAGGTTTTCCAGGACGATGAAAGAAAAGAAAATAGGTTGACAAAAGCAAAAAAACAAGAAGCTGATTTCATATAGAAATTAAGCTGTTACTGTAAAAAGCAAATTATCTTTCATGTGCAAAATTAGGGGAAGAAGGTTAGATGCGAGAAAACCTCTGTACATCCACTTTTAAGAAACCAGTCGTATATTTTTCTTTTATTTTAATTTTATGTCGGAGTCAATTGTCTTATAAATATATTTATAGAAGAAAAAATAATTGTTTTTATTTCTCTTCATACTTACTATTTGTTGCTTATCTTGCTCTTTTCCTATATATAAATTCAGATTTCTTGTAAGTATCATTTTCCTTATGCCTAAAGGACTAACTTTAACAATTCTTATCATGATAGTCTTCTAGTCATAAATTCTTTGGTATGTCAGAAAAAAATCTTTATTTTTTTCTTCCTTTTTGAAATGTATATTGACTGGATTCAGAACCCAAGGTTGATAATTTTTTTCTTTATATTTTTTATGCTCAGAATTTGTTCATCTTCCTTAGCCTATGTCTTATACTTTTCATAAATTTGGAAATGTTTCACTAATTATTATTTTTTAAACACCCGCCCTCCTTTTCCATTGGTGTCTCCAATTATGAGCATATTAGGTCACTGGTAGTTTACTTTTCTCTCTATATATGTCATTTATAAAAATTTTTATTTTGAAATAATTATATATTCAAAGGAAATTATAAAGAAATGTACAAGTAAGTTTTATGTATCCTTCACCCTGTCTTTTCTAATGTTGATAAATATATTACACTGAGACTCCAGTATAAAAATCTGGAGAAAATTTTAAATTTAATTTGTATAAATGAGTGATGTTCAAGCACAACTGTGTTACATGTTCAGGGCATTCTGGGAATCGATCCCCTGAATAACATACATTGTACTGTTAAATAATTTCTTATCATCTATCTCCTTCTTACTCCTACTCTTCTGAGCCCACATTGTCTACCATTCCATTCTTTACATGCATACATTTTTTTAGCACCTACTTATGAATGAGAACACGCTACATTTGTCTTTCTATGTCTGGCTTATTTTACATGAGATAATGACTTCTATTTTATCTCTCTTGCTGCAAAAGGCATAATTCCCTTCCCTTTTATGGCTGAATGTAGGATGTCCCAAGAGTCACCATTCACAGGAAAATTTACAACAATAGATATCTTGGAATGTGTTCACTAGGAGTGGGAGAGAGGATTTCATGTGTGTGTAGAAAGAGGTGGAAGGAAACATGTAGAGAATATTCTGGAACTATTTTGTAAAATTGTATTTTAAATATTTTGTAAATAAAGTTGCATTTAGCTGTAATTTCCCAAATGCATGGTGACATTTGGGCCATTCTATAGTATTCCTTTGTGTATATGTCCCTCATTTTCTATATCCTATAATCTATTAATAGACACTTAAGCTGATTCCATAACTTTTCTATTATGTATAGTGCTGAGATAAACACACAAGTGCCTTTTTAATATATTGTTTTATTTTCTGTTGGGTAGATATCGAGTCATGAGCTCTAGATCAAATGTTAATTCCACTTTTAGATTTTTGAGAAATCCCCATACTGTTTTCCTTAGAAGTTGTAGTAATATACATTCCTACCAACAGTGTATAAGCATTTCTTTTTCTTGGCATGCTCACCAACATTTATTATTTTTTATCTTTCAAATAATAGTCTTTCTTACTGGAATGGTAGGTAAGCTTTAATTTTCATTTTTCTGATGATTAGTGATGCTGAGCATTTTTCATATGCTTATTGGCCATTCTATGCTTTCTTTTGAAAATTGTGTATTCATGTTTCTTACCCACTTTTTAATGGGATTAGTATATTTCTATATTTTGTTCTTGAGTTGTTTGACTTTCTTATATATTCTGAATGTTAGTCCCTTGTCAGATGAATATTTTGCAAGTTATTTTGTCCCATTTTTCCAGCTGTCTGTTCACTCTCTGATTTATTTCTTTTTCTGGGCACAAGTTTTCTTTCTTTCTTTCTTTTATTTAAAATAAAGTCCCATTTCTCTCTTATTATCTTGTTTTCTTATTATTTTGTTTCTTATTATTTTGTTTTTGAGGTTTTAACATGAATTTTTTTGCCCAGATCACTGATTTTCAACCATTGTGCTGAGTCACATTGTGATCCTTAAAAGGATCTTAGATATGCGTTGGGGTTCTCATGGACCCCAGCCCAGGACAGTCAGTGGTCAGCAAAGGAGATGGCGCTGGAAAAATCAGGAGACTTCACACCAAACTAACAGCATAAGCCTAGGAAGCCTGAAGAAGCATACATTGTCTCCTGCACCAGATGAAACAATGCAGCACTGGTCCAAGTTCTCAGGGGTCTTTCTTTGAGTACAGCAACATAGTAAGCAGGGAAGAAGGCACAGCAGTTAAAGATCAAAGAAAGGGGGAGCTCAAGACCCCCAGGAATGTTGGATAAAGGCCAATAGTTAAGTATAAACAGGAACATAGGGCAATGGAATATCTGAAATGGCCAAATAATGTATGTAGAGACCAACAAGTTTGGTCTCTTTGAGATACCTTAACTTCCTTAATTTAAACTACCAATCAAAAATCTAAAGGTCTTAGCCCACCTGCACTGTTGAATCCCCATGCAGAGATAGTCACATAGACATGCCTTGACCTAACACTTTGCCCTTAATTGGAAAGCCTGTGAGGAATTCAACCTGTCTGCCTCCCACAGTTGTGCTGCAAAACTATTTAAAAGATCATTAATTATATTATTTTTGAAAGAAATTCAAAGCACAGTAAGTATATTCTTTTCTTTTACTATTTTTGATAAACATAACTTACATGTGCCATAGAAGTTTAACTACAGGTTCAACTGCACTGTAAGATTAAAAAAAAAAAAAAAAAAGGTTGAGAAATAGTGACTTACAGCAAGTTCTAGAAGATTTTTCCTTATTTTTTCTTCTATTATTTTTATAGTTACAGCTTTTGCATTTATGTCTTTTTATTTATTTGCTTATTTATTTGGATGTGAAACTTTCTTTTCCTTTTTTAAAAGTTGCATAATATTAGGGAGTATATATGCTCTGTTATAATATTTTGCTTTTTGTATAGATTGGGTTAAAGTTGTAAGTGTGCCCTTTACCCAGTGTGCACTGTATCCAATAGGTGGGAATTTACCTAACCCTTCTTTCTTCCTCCCCCAGCTTCATTTTCATTACTTTCATGTATACACTTAATTGTTGATTGATTAGTTCCAACTTGATATTGAATATATGTGCTTGTTTCTCCGTTCTTGTGAGAAAATTTTAGCAAACCAAATTCAGTACCACATCAAAAACTTAATTCATCTTGACCAAGTGAGCTTCATCACGGAGATGCAAGGATGGTTTAATGTACACAAATCTATAAATGTAATTCACCATAAGAATAGCTGCAAAGGGTGGTGCCTATGGCTCATCGAGTAGGGCGCCGGCCCCATATTCGGAAGGTGGCAGGTTCAAACCCGGCCTCTGCCAAACTGCAAAACAGAAAAAAAAAAGAGAATAGCTGCAAAAACAAAGACCATATTATCCTTTCCATCAATGCAGAAAAAGCATCTGACAATATTCAGCACCTTTTCACAATAAGAAACTCAACAAGATCTATATAGATGAAACATTCCTCAAAATTATAAAGGCAAAATATGACAAATCTATAGCCAACATTACATTGAATGATGAAAAATTGAAAGCATTCCTGCTTAGAACTGGAACCAGACATGATTGCCCACTTTCACCACTTTTATTCAACATAGTGCTGGAATTTCTTGCCAGAGCAATTAAGCAACAGAAGGAAATCAAGGTGATCCAAATGGGGAAAGAAGAAATCAAACTATTGCTCTTTGCTGAAAATATATCTTCTATTTAGAAAACTCTGAAGATTCAACTAAGAGAACCCTAGAATTGATAAATTCAGTAAAGTCTCAGGCTACAAAATCAATGCACACAAATCAGTAACTTTCATATGCACCAACAGCAGTAAAACTGAGAATCAAATCAAAGATATAAATCTTTTTTGCAATAGTAACAAAGAAAATGAAATACTTAGGCATGTACTTAACAAAGGAAGTGAAAGACCCCTGTAAAGAGAATTAGGAAACACTGAGGAAAGAAATTATATAGGATGTAAACAGTTGGAAAAATACACCATGCTCATAGATTGCCATAATCAACATTATAAAAATGGTTATACTGCCCAAAGTGATTTACAGATTCAATGCAAGTCCCATATTAATACAAGTGCCATTTCTTGCATATTTAGAAAAAATACTTCCTCATATGGAATCAAAGATCCCAAATAGCTAAGGCAACCTTATGTAATAAGAGCAAAATGGGAGGCATCACTTCACCAGACTTCATGCTATAATACAAGGCTATATTTACCAAAATAGCATGGTGCTGGGGGAAAAAAAAAGGACTTAGATGTATGCATCAGAAATTAAAACCCAGAGATAAAACCATCCTCATATTCTCATCTGATTTTTGAGAAAACAAATACAAACATATACTGGGGAAAAGAATCCCTGTTCAATAAATGGTGCTGGGAAAACTAGACAACCACATGTGGAAGACTGAAACAGGCACGATTTTTCAACACTTACAAAAATTAACTCACAGTGGATAAAATACTTAAACTTAATGCAGAAAAACTATAAGAATAATAAGACTGAATGTTGGAAAATCTTTTGTAGATATTGGCCTAGGCAAATAATTTATGAAAACCCCAAAAGCATTCACAGCAACAACAAAAAGAAATGAGTGGGACCTGATCAAATTTAAAAGCTTCTGCTTAATCAAGGACACAATCAGAAGACCAAATAGACAATCCACAGCATGGGAGAAAATATCTGCATGCTACACATTTGATAAAGGACTAATAACCAGAATCTACAAAGAACACAAGCAAATCAATAAGAAATAAGCAAAAAGCCCCATTAAAAAATGGGCAAAAGACTTGAATAGAGACTTTTCAAATGAAAATATGCTAATGTAGAGGCCATCTACAGTAAACCTACAGCCAATATCGTATTGAATGGAGTTAAGTTGAAATCATTTCCACTCAGATCAGGAACCAGTCAAGGTTGCCCATTGTCTCCACTGCTCTTTAACATCATAATGGAATTTTTAGCCATTGCAATTAGGGAAGAAAAGGCAATCAAGGGTATCCACACAGGGTCAGAAGAGATCTTTCACTCTTTGCAGATTTATGATTGTATATCTGGAAAATACCAGGGATTCTACTAACAAACTGTTAGAAGTGATCAGGAATACAGCAGTGTCTCAGACTACAAAATCAACACTCATAAATCTGTAGCCTGTATATATACCAAAAAGAGCCAAGCCAAAAAAACAGTCAAGGACTCTATTCCTTTCACAGTAGTGCCAAAGAAGATGAAATATTTGGGAGTTTGCCTAACAAAAGATGTGAAAGATCTCTATAAAGAGAACTATGAAACTTTAAGAAAAGAAATAGCTGAAAATGTTAACAAATGGAAAAATATACCATGCTCATGGCTGGGAAGAATCAACATTGTTAAAATGTCTGTACTACCCAAAACAATATGTAATTTTAATGCAATTATTATCAAAGCTCCATTGTCATATTACAAAGATCTTGAAAAATACTTCATTTTATATGGAATCAGAAAAAACCTCAATAGCCAAGACATTACTCAGAAATAAAAAGAAAGCAGGAGGAATAATGCTACCAGACCTGAGACTGTACTATATATCGATAGTGATCAAAACAGCATGGTACTGGCACAAAAACAGAGAGGTAGATTTTTGGAACAGAATAGAGAAACATAGTGGGGAAAAGACTCCCTATTTAACAAATGGTGCTGGGTGAACTGGCTGGCGACCTGGAGAAGACTAAAACTGGACCCACACCTCTCACCATTAACTAAGGTAGACTCACTGGATTAAAGAGTTGAACTTAAAACATGAAACTATCAAAATATTAGAAGAAAGTGCAGGGGAAACTCTTGAAGTTATTGGCTTGGGTAAATATTTTATGAGAAGGACTCCCCAGGCAATTGAAGCAGTATCTAAAATACACTACTGGCACCTGATCAAACTAAAAAGCTTCGTACACCCAAGAACATAGTAAGTATAGCAAGCAGACCGCCCTCAGAATGGGAGAAAATATTTGCAAGTTATGCCTCTGACAAAGGTTTAATAACCAGAATACACAGAGAACTCAAACATGTTAGCAAGAAAAGCACAAGTGATCCCATCTCAGGATGGGCAAAGGACTTGAAGAGAAACTACTCCAAAGAAGACAGGCGCACAGCCTACAGACACATGAAAAAAATGCTCACCATCCTTAATCATCAGATAAATTCAAATCAAAACTACTTTGAGATATCACCGAACTCCAGTAAGATTAGCCCACACCACGAAATCTCCAAACCAGAGATGTTGGCGTGAATGTGGAGAAAAGGGAACATTTCTACACTGCTGCTGGGAATGCACACTAATACGTTCCTTTTGGAAGGCTGTTTGGAGAGTACTTAGAGATCTAAAAATAGACCTTCCATTCGACCCTATAATTCCTTTACTAGGTATATACCCAGAAGACCAAAACTCACATTATAACAAAGACATCTGTACCAGAATGTTTATTGCAGCCCAATTCATAATTGCTAAGTCATGGAAGAAGCCCAAGTCCCCATAGACCCACGAA